>CM050323.1:66193403-66212763 GCA_027475135.1 Bactrocera correcta | reverse complement strand
AACGCTGTAAATTTCCAAATGCAGCGGCTGCGAGCGCGGCGCAGGAAGTGATGTCATGAGCTAGAAATGCGAGTGATGAATGTGGCATAAAAATGCATGGGGCGAGGGTATCCTAAGTAGAGCTGGAGTATGGATGCAGTACTAATTTACTCTTCGAATTTGTAGAAATGGAATGAACATATATCCAGAAATCTCAATTCGTTTTTGCCATCACTTTCAAAAGTATTTAAGGACTGCCTGGTAGAAGCTGAACAATTTCTATAAAGCTGAGTTTAATTTTAGTTAGTATGGTAGTGAAAACTTGCCCTATCGAGACAGAGTTAGTAGATGATGTAAGTATGTCGATCCTCGGTCAGTTCGTAGCTTCCTTCTGGATTACATAGCTTCCTATCCTCATTATAGCAACTTTCAGAAGGTTGATGATATAGACTCAGCCCTCATGTCTTTCTGAGTGTTATATGTGGCTTTTTATTTATTTCGGTTTAGGTGGTCAATCCGAGCCTAGTTCCGAGGCTGTCTGTAATGTTCATAGACTGACAGCACTTTTTTTTGGCTGATAATATATTTATGCTGAATTGGCTCGGTTGTCAGAGCTTCGTTCGCTGTAATGAGAGTTATTGAGGAAAGATTGAGGTTTGAGCTAACCTTAAGATTGGCAGGAGATAGACTGATTGTTACGAATATCGTCAAGCATAGTCATTGTTGAGGTTGGATTTCTTCTTATAAATTATTCTCAGTCAAAAATTGTCTTGTGATGGTCCCTTTCCTCAATAGAAAATCCTCCTAAAAGGGTACAAAAGCGGTTAGTAACAACGAAAGTTCCACTTTACTTCCAGAAAGTCGGTAATAACTAATTACTACTAACTTCTTATTTATCTTACTATATATTATCTCTAAAAAGTAAGATTGAGTAATTGATCACTCGGTGTATCACTACGAGGACATCAACTAGCTGGGCAGCGCCAACTTCCAAATTAAGGGAGCGCACTTTCGCATGCTCTCAAATCATAATTCCTAACAATTTTGCAAGGGATCGCCATCAAAAGGGGGCTGTTGTTTCCTTTTAGAAAATACTTGGTCTAAGACCGGAAGTCGTGAGCTGCTTGAGCATTGTAGAAGAACCGTTTCTGGCCAGTCTCAAGTAAGTGGTATTCAGAGAACTTCCCTCCCTTGCATAAACTTCTACATGGCTCCATTCTCGACAGACAGCGGCTACGCCGGCTGGGTCATTTCGGGCGAATGGATGATAATGCTCCAGCTCAGAAAGTATAATCGCGAAAGCGGTGCCTACGCTAATAAAGAAGAAGAAGTGTATCGCTACATTCGACTAGTCTGAGGCTAAAGCGTGGTTAAAGTGTTTACGCTTGTTATTCACATCGAGTCTCCAAAAAAAGGTCGGTTTTCTCAGAAGAGAAGGTATCATAACCATTTTTTAATGTAACCAGTTGAATATCTCCCTAAGGAAACAGGTCAAAGAAACTGGCGCTCGATAGAAGGCTCAAAATCTTAAAAAATCTCTAAATAAATTTAATTTTTAAGTTTACTGCAGTATTTTGAACCTAGACGAAAAATATTGAGATCGTGGAGTCAAATCATCAGAAAACTCTTCCTAACACAGAGCTTCCTGATCAGCAGCTCATACTCACTATTTTACTCAACAGAAGCGACTCTACTGTCAGTTAGATGGAAAATCCAAACCTTTTGACCTAGAAGGAATTTCCTATAATCTGCTTGGTTCATCTATGGCTTTTCTGATAGTCCGCAAAACCGATTCTAACCATTTTGGATGACTTTTTGGGTTCATAAATGATGACTTTTATCCACCGATTCTAGTACCCTATCGTGACTTCAATCAGTCTAATGAAGAGAAAAAATTATTCAGAGCCTTAGCAAAGTAACAAGTATACAAATCACATTACATAAAATGCAATAAAAATGTGTACAATTGTAACAACAGTTAGTCAGCCTTGCGGCCAACAATCGATTGCAGCGGCAAAAAGCTGTAAGCGGCTTATCAAACCGTCACAAAGTGAGTTCAGTAGCTCACAGCAGGCCAAATGACAGCTACGCCGCGTTGTTGTTGTTACTGCCGAGGCGAAGAATGCTGATCCGACAGTCGCACAGATTATACATATGAGATATGAAGATCGTCGCTGTGCGATCAAGCCAAACTGACAGACGCACTGATCGTTAGATAGCCGAATGCTGCTACACAAACACGAATACTTACTTATATACTTAAGTAGGCATAAGTACGTTGCATTGTTGACAGAGAATTGGGGGGAAAAAGTGACACTTCAACTGTCACTGATCGGCTGTATTGATTACCCGCTGCTTTCTTTCAAGCAAATTCAAGTGAGCTTTTCGGCAAACAGTGGTTGGCCGCTTAAAGGTGCCGGAGTTCCAAAGCGTGTGGTGGTGGGCAAGAAAAGCCGCTTGGAATTTCCTTTTTACACAATTTAGTCTACCGAGTTTTTTCACACGTCATTTCAAGTGTGTGGGTTGTGAAGAATTCATTTAAGCTGCTATTTCCTGCGTCGCGCGTAGAAATTGACAAACAATTAATAAGAAAGTGAAAACTGCTAGCTTTTGTTGGGTATGACACATTCGCTGCTTCGTGGTTTTGTGGTTATTATATAGCTTCTTATACATATTTATATAATTAGCTTACAGTCCAATTAAGCATATTTGAGTGAGCTAATTTCTCACCATACTGCTTGGCGACTTATGAAACTTTTGAAGCATCGAAATTGCGGGACACTTCTTAAAGAGCTCGAATGAGTTCAGCTTGATTGACTTTTGCCCATAAATGTATATTTATTCTTATTGACTGTGTTAGTACTCTTCGGCTAGCAACAATCTAAATGGAAGGCTTTATTTGGCGGGCTGACTGGTTTGGCAATTTACTTAACGGGATTACATCAAATTAAGTTGAGCTCATAGCTCGAGAGAGGGGTAGAGAAAAAATAAGAAAAATATTGAACTTCGGCTTCACCAAAGATATTATACCCTTCATAGGTGTATTTTTTATAGCATAGATATATAAAGAATCTCGATTTTGATTTTGATCGGTCAGTTTAGTTTGTATGGCAACTATATCATATAATGTTCCGATATCGGTGGTTCCGACAAATGAGTATTTTTTTGAGGAGGAAAAAAACGTGTGCAAAATTTCAGATCGATATCCCAAAAACTGAGAGACAAGTTCCCGTATATATGAAAGGACAGACAGATGGACGGACGAACAGACGGTCGGATGGAAATATGGACATCACTGTAGGGACTCAGCTTATCACGCTGATCATTTGAATAAACTTTTCCTTTTACATATGTATGTAGGTACTCAAAAGTTTTTGAAATTTATTAGAGACTGCTTCTCTATCAGCAAATCCTTTAAGGAAACCACAATTCTCAGTTTTACACTTAATTTCAATGCTTCCTAACAAGAAAAGGGATACCGACCCTAAATATTAATTCTTTATACCTACTTCACCTCATACACCCCTCGTATATTATCTCTATCAAATGTTGGCCGCGGCTACATCTCAGATGATCCATCCATTGAGTCCAATTTTCCAGCATTTCGACTGGTAACTGGCGAATGTCACGAGTGATGTTTTGCCTGCTTTGAAGCCGATTGTCCGCATAGACTTTAGGCATCCTCACAGGAAAGAGTCTAACGGTGTGGGTTTGCAGAAATATAGACCGACGATTCCTCCGACCCCCAAACCACACCAAACCATTTTTTTTTTTGATGAAATCTTTCTTGAACCTCGTCAGTTTGCTCTTTGTCCCAAATGCGGCAAATTTGGTTGTTTACATATCCATTGAGCCAGAAATGGACCTCATAGCTGAATCAACCATTTCCGCTCTCTTTTTTGCTGTTTTTCCTATGCAACCGGAAATTGGAAATAACTACTGTATTTAGTTTTCATAATAACCTTTAGAAAAGTACTTCCATTTTCAAATTAATTAGGAAGTCACAACGTTTGTAGCAACAAGTTGTCAGATCCAAAGTGTTTACTTTGGAAACACTTTTCAAAAATAAAACAATCATAATGTCAATGTATTTTAAAACTTCGTGACTTGGTTCTGGCATATGTGTGGGGCGCACAGTGGCATTTCGGCGGAAAAAATAGGATTTTTCCACTTTCCAATTTCAAAACTTTAATGATTTTGTTTTGTAAAGAAATCTTTGGATAAGAAAAATTCAACAAGGTTTTGGATAAAAAGTGAAATTTTATAGTTAAAAAAACTAACAGAAGTCGACGGAAAGTTATTCAATAAAATCAGATTAAAATTATTGTCCAAATATAGAATTTTTTTGTGTGGAAGCTTATAGCTATGGCTTTTCTTTTATTTTTTCGTGAAAATATAGCACCTACTTGTTTATAAAAAAGAAAAATTATTGAAATTGGCAAAGTAAGCTAATTTTTATAATTTTTCAAAAATTATAATAAAAAGTATCAACTTTTCATTTTTGGATGGAAAAAAACTTTATGTGCTTTGCCTTGCTTAGCCCTTTTACTATAAAAAATTGAAAGTTCCGAGTCTGTACTTTCAATTAAAAAAAAAACAAAATCAACCGCCAATTACCGTCCCTTTTAGTAACATCGATTTTAATTTCCACAAATACTGATGTCTTCAACAGACTTCTTATAACTTCGGATCCTTACATAAGTAGCTTAAGGCGTCATTCGAACAAAATTTCCTTAGAACTAGATCCCATTGTTAAAGATATGGTGCTTGCATAATATTACAAATAAAAACTAACACAATTTTTCGCCTGTTACATATTCAATTAAAACATTGCATATTATATTGGATTTTTATCAAGGTAAAGGTATAAATAACGTCACTTTGCGTTTAAGTTTATTTTTTTTTTTCATCAGGAGAATTCAATTAAGAAGTGTCCCGAATTTCAAGTCCCTAGGTCCAAAAATAAAAATTTTGGCAATTGCAGTTATATGGGAGGTGGGTGTGGCAGTGAACGGTTTTCCAAGATTTTTTCAAAATTTCTTAATTTAGTTCAGAGAAGTGTTTCTGCAAAGTTTCATTGTTGTACGACCACTACTTCTATTTTTTTCCAAGAAATGTATGGAGCGGTGCCACTGTGTTGCGTTCCGTTTTTTCTATGAGCTATGCCAGCTTTGGGTGTCTTGCAGTACTTGTAAGACTTTGCTATCTTTGGTAAAAACCAGAAGCGTTGGACCAATGAAGAAAACAAGCCTTGTCGAATATCTATGAAATGTTTGTTTTTCCAATTACTATTTGTAATTGATGCTACTATGAAAAGGCAAAATAGTAATGTCATTAAAAGTAACCTTATAAGTCACAAATTTCGTAAAATAATAAATTGGTGGAGAACTACAGGTATGTCAGAATAAAAATATAGTATAATATAAATAGAACGAACGAAGTACTACATAAGATCTCTCTATCTGTCTTTCACTTTCTTCTTTCAACGCTCACTTTAACGTCCCTCTCTGCTATTTACTCTGCTCTCAAGTTCTTTTTCGCCTGTTAATTTTTGATGATCAATCAACAATAGAGGCTGCAGTGAAGCCTTAAATGCGCTTGAGTTAACGGTTGTTCCGTCACTCCAAAATATAAGAATGTCGCGTAATTTTTAATAAATTATAAATAATAATCGTGGCTTTTCCAGCTGCTCTCTAGCAATAAAAAATTTTGACCTTTTCATAAAGAATATTATAATTTATTTTTCTCTTGTGCATAAATATATTTATTCTATTTTGTTGTCACATTTGCCTTTGCGTCTACGGCATCTTGCAACTGTGTTGACAAGTCGTGTGCGACTCAATTATGGCAACGGCAACATTTGTTGACTGAATTTGGTTGCATTTGCCGGTTTGTCTCTTTGCCACATTCCACACGATGACATTTCTGCGATGCTGCCTCATTGGATGTGGTGTAACGAGTAACACGCTTCCACCCAAACGCACTGTCGCCCGCCCGTTCACCCGCCCTCACGACGCAGCAATGCACGATTTTTGTGGTTGACACTTGAGTGTGTGTTTTTTTTTTTTTTTTTGTCTTTCTTTGGAGGGGGAATCTTCGAAAGATACCGTCATTTTTCCGGACGGTATGCACGATTCGTATTGGTCACTTAAAACGGAGACCAGTACGCCTACGTACTAAACCCTTAACTCCATTGTCTTTGCTTGTTTATTTGCCCCACGGAACTGCCGTTAAGCATTACATCGTGAGGCCAAGCTTAGCCACTCGGCTCATCATTCACGCCATTCCGGCCTACTCCTCATTCATCCTCCTTCTAATTTCACTGCGTTGCCACTCATTCCTTCTTAGCTCTTTCAGAACTATAGCACACCATGCTCTCACACTATCCCACACTTGTTTCGAATCTATCATAAATCGCACTATGTTATCCGGTGTCACTCGTTCCGTTGTCAGTTTCTCTATATCGGCTCTCTCCTTTTCATACCGTCGGCAGAAAAAGAAGATGTGCAGCGCATTTTCTCCGCTGCTGTCACAGAAGGAACAATTCGTCCCGTCGTCATGTCCATATTTATAGAGATATTCTCTAAAACACCCGTGTCCCGTCAAAAATTGCGTCAGGTAGAAATCTGTTTCTCCGTGTTTCCTTTCTACCCATTCTTGTACCTTTCTAATTAGCGTATGTGTCCATCTCCCCGTCGTAGCTAAATCCCATTGCTTTTGCCACTCATTGAGGCTTGTTTGCCTCTCATCCTTCCGTTCTTCAGCCGTTAGTCGCCTGCCAAGTCTCGTAGATCTTTCGTATACTCGTTTGAGTTCCATGGCCATTACCTCTGGTGGCATGATGCCCGCTAATATCCCAACCGCTTCGTAGGATACCGTACGAAATGCACATGTCACCCTAATGGCACTAAGCCGCATTGCTACCTTCGCTTTCTTAGCATACGTTTTTTGCTGCAATGCTGGTCCCCATATGGGCGCCGCGTACATCAGAATTGATTGGCTCACCTTGGCCAATAGCGCGCGCCTATTTTGGCTTGGTCCACCAATGTTGGCCATTATTCTCGCTAGTGCGGCCGTGGCACGTGCTGCTTTCTCACATGCCTTTTCAATGTGCGTCTTGTAGTTGAGTCTATTGTCTATCAGTACTCCTAGATACTTCATCGACTTCTGTGTCATGATACTATGACCGTCTATGTTTAGTTTGATGTCTTCGGGTTTTTTTCTACTTGTGATCAGCACAGCTTCGGTTTTTTGTCCAGCGAGTTGGAGGTTTGTTGCCGTGAGCCAATCTTTAATCATCGTCGCCGCATGATTGCAGAGGTTTTCAATTTGGCGAAGTTCTTTTGCCACTACGGTAATGGCAATATCATCCGCATATCCGATGATCTGCACCTGTTTCGGGAGTGGGAGACGCAACACCCCGTCATACAGTACGTTCCACAACAATGGGCCAAGCACAGAACCTTGCGGAACTCCGCCCGTTACCACATACTTTTTTTGCCCGTCATCCGTATCGTACAGCAACAGCCGATCCGACAGGTAGCTGGATATAATCTTAATCAAGTATGCCGGGGTTTCGCAACGTTCTAGTGCTCTGATAATATGAGGCCAGTATGCCGAGTTAAACGCATTTTTGACGTCAAAGGTGACTACTGCGCAGTATTCCTTTGTGCCATACAGCCATCTGGTACCCTCTATCGCCTTGTTGGCTATGTCCGTAAGCTTCTTGATCGCATCAGTGGTTGATCTCTGCTTGCGGAATCCATACTGGTTGTCGGACAAAACTTTCTTATCTTGGTTTTCTAAATGCAGCTCTATTCGTGCACAGATTATCCTCTCTAGAATCTTGCCAGTCGTATCCAGCATGCAGAGTGGTCGATATGAGCTGGGCTCTCCGGCTGGCTTATTAGGCTTCTGCAACAAGACCAGCCTCTGCTTTTTCCAAGATTTTGGGAATACTCCTTTTTGTAAACACCGCGTGAACAGTTCCGTGAAAGGTCTCGTATTGTGCTTAATGGCAATCTTTAGGGCTTTATTTGGAATACCATCCACGCCTGGTGCTTTGGCATTACCAAATCTCTCTGCCGTTTCTAAAACCTCCACATCAGTGACTGTGGTGTTTTCTGTTTCAGCTGGTTCCTGTATGTTAACCGTTCGGTTCTCCAGAGGCTGCGCAGGGAATAGAGTCTCCACAACTGTTTTCAGTAGCGCTGGGCACGTTGGTGCTTGCCCTTTACCACCTCTTATTTTTGCCATTACCAGCTTGTACGCATCACCCCATGGGTTTTCGTCGATTTTTGCGCAGAGTTCTTTAAAGCAGCAGGATTTACTCTTTTTAATAGCTTTTTTAAGATCGCTTCGTTTGATTTTAAAGTATGCACGTAGTTGCATTTGTTCCGTGAGTCCCCGACTCCTTTGACACCTCCTTCTCGCTTTGTGGCATTCTTTCCTTAATTTGTCGATCTCCTCACTCCACCAGTAAACAGGCTTTCTATGGGCGCCATTTTTTTTCCTACACATTGAGGCGTCGCATGCTTTACTAATGTGCCTCATTAGGATCTCCGCTTGCCGATCTATGTCTTCCTGAAATGTTAGGTTACCGTCTAACAGGAGCTTAAAAAGTTCTACGTCAAGAGTTTCTATTTTCCACCCTTTCCTTTGTACCGTCTTATCGGACATACTCCTTCGGTTGATCGCTGAGTGTTCAATTTCGAACATGATTGCATGATGGTCACTATGTGTGTAAAGGTCGCACACCTGCCAATCTGTTGTCCGCGCCAGTGAGCTGCTAACGAAGGTTATATCAATAACGGAGCCCCGGCCGTTTTTCTCGAAGGTGTTCTGATTTCCGGTGTTCAGTAACACAATGTCAAGCGACGAGAATGCCTTTAGTAGGGCATCTCCACGCCTATTTGTACAGATGCTACCCCACTCCATCGCCCAAGCATTGAAATCGCCTGCGATCACATTCCTCGTAGTTGATGAAATTTCTCTAACCAGCTCGTCCAGGATTTTATCAAAATCACTCTGCGATATGCTTGGTGGTACGTAACAACTGTAAAAATTTATCCCAGAGATTTTCGCTCGTGTGTAGAAGGATTTCCCCAATAGCGGTTTGTCTTGAAACATTTTGCCTCCACATATCCATATGGCAGCTTTGTTCGTATTGTCAGATATCCATGAAGCGTCGCTTATATTTTTATATTGTTCACTTAGTATAGCTATATCGACCTTTTCCTCATAAACCGTCTGCTTGAGAAGCTCTTGTGCAGCCTCACAGTGATTGAGGTTGAGTTGCATGACTCTCATTTTTTGGTGATTTTACATGCTTCTATATATAACGGACACTTTTTACTACCGATTTGGTGATCGGTGTTTTCCCTGCCCTTTTTCTTACATGCTCTACACGACGGGTTCTTATCGCATGCCTTCGCAAAGTGTCCAGTTTCTCCACACTTGACACAGCACTGGCTCCTATCATCTGGATTGTGGCATGTTTTCGCCAGATGGCCGTACTCAAGACATCTAAAACACCTCCTGAGATTTTGCTTCGCTCTTATTCTGCACACTACCCAGCCTATTTTGATTTTGTGTGCGTCCTGAAGTATTCTTGCCTCCAACGCGGGCAGGCTTACCACTGCAGTTTGGGTTCCTAAGTACGCTGGCCTGATGCTCTTAATCGAATTTCCATCAAAATTACTCAATTCCTTTATTTGTAGTCGTATAGCCTCGGCAATGTCTTCTTTAGTCGTGATTTCATCAAGGTCACGTATTTCTAACATGACCTCGTGAGTTAAAGCTTTTATCTGCGCCTTTTCTCCTAGTACTCTGCTTATTTCGGTCTTGAATGTACCTGTGCTTTTCATTTGTGCCTCTTTCAACTCGAGCAGGATTTGTCCTTTAGCCGTCTTTCTGATCTTTGTTACATTTTCCGCTAGTTTCTGCAGGGTGTCATTTTTCCTCACAGTCCTTAGAATGTCGCTATATGACATGTCACCTGTTTTTTCAATGATTATTGCATCAGGTCGGGGAGGCGGCTTATGTGGTGCCTTCTTTTGTGGCTGACGCTTGACTGCGATCCAACCATCTTGCTTTCCCATTTCTTTATCATTGGCTTTATCATTATCACGCTTTCCTTCTTTGTTTAGGGGAACCTCAGGTTTGCTCGGCCATTCCCTATGGGTGGTTTTGTTCTTCTTCGGTGGTGTTCTTCGCTTTGGTTGAACTTCGTCGCGAGGCCTCTTTGGCGTATTCTCTCCAGCTGTTGGTATGACGAGAAAGCTTCGTCGTGCTTCTTTATTGGCGATGTGCTCTTCCTGAGCACTTGCATGTAATTTTGCAATCACACTGACAAGATCTCTCATGGCGTTGTTGATAGTCCGCTGCGGTGGATGCATTGTTGCAATCAGCTTCTTGATCGCGTTCCCTAGTTCAGCCATACAGTCTTCATGAGGTTGTATCGCCTTTGCCAGGGGAGTGGTCTCGCCCAACGCTGGTGGTGATGACCTCGCTCTTACAGGTTTGTCAACACCAAGGTTTTTAATCGGGGACCTACCCAATTTTGGTGCCCTCTTAAAGGGATCTGCTTCCGTAATAGTCGCACTTCGGGGGGAGTTCTGCACTTTATTTCCACCATCACTCAGGCTTCCAGTGCTGCAACCTCCTATAATCCCAAAAATGTTGCTGCTGTTGTTGTTTGTGTTTTTGTTTCTTGTATTATTCTCCATATATTTAATATACCAGCGCATCGTGTGCAGGGGGGCGGGCCGAAATAAACAGGAACGGGTGTACCCTCGGGGACACTGCCCCTACCCCAGTTCCCTGAGGCCTGTCCTTCGCTTTACCAGTCCCGGAAAACACGGACGGACCGGCGCTCGCCCGGGGCAACGTAGGCTACTACTCCTGCGTCCAATGCACACTCCTTGACCAGGGCCCGAAGGGGCTGGTTCCTGATACACACCGCAGCAGACACATCGGCAGAGCATGCTCACATCACCC
Source organism: Bactrocera correcta (assembly GCA_027475135.1). Lineage (NCBI taxonomy): Eukaryota > Metazoa > Arthropoda > Insecta > Diptera > Tephritidae > Bactrocera > Bactrocera correcta. Next base: position 66,201,786 of record CM050323.1, on the reverse strand, counting down.
TCTCCATCCCGCCAGCTGAGAAATCGCTGTTGACACTTTGAGGGACTCCCAGTGCGCCGTGGTGTGTACCGGTCATTTTTAATAACAGCCGCACCTAACATGGTGAACAGACGCTGACCAGGAAGCCGCCCATTGTGGGTCCGTCGCGCCTGGATTTCTGTTGTTCATCATGCACATGAGTGATGATGAGGGGGACACGTATTTCTGTGAGGCGGTGTCGATTCGCCACAGTCACAGGAGCTTCAGCGGATCTGCAAGCTTTTATGCCGCATCCTCCACTCCTGCCGCTCATCGTCGGGGATTGCTTATTCGTTTTAACTTATTTCGCAACTGACCTGCTACTACAGGCCGTTCGGCTATCCGCGACCTGCCGACCCCCCCGGTAGCTTAGAGCCCAGCTAGAGAGCCCAAATTCGATAGAATAGAACACTCCGTCCGGGTTAGAACACTCCGTCCGGGGGTTAGAACACTCCGTTGAGTGTGTGTGTGTTTGTATGTGTGTTGCTTGTGTTGTGCGAGGTCTTTTATCAACTCAGCTGTCAACGCATAAATGATAATAGATTTGTGTGTTTGACTGGCCAATTGGCTACTGTATAATTACGAGCGATGGCATTGGCATAAAGCTCTGTGATTTGTGCGCATTTTTGGGAAAAAAATTTTTGAACATAGAAAAATGTATTTTTAGGCAAACAGTTTGGTTAAAAATAAATAAATTCATTCATCATAATACAAACAAATTATTATTTGTTTACCGTTTTAAAGTATCTTTTATATTAGAACCTGAAAAATTTAGTAAAGAAAAATTTAAAACTATCCAGTTCGCTTTTTAATTATATTTTCCCAGCTTTCCTGCTTAGAAAAATATGTATATTTCAGGATTTTATTAAAATGTTTTAAGACTTCTTATTAAATAAATAAATTTAATTTAATTTAGTTTAATTTGTTTTTTGCAATAAATATTCTTTATAGAAATTTCATAAAAAAATTTCAAAATTTTGTTTTTCAAATATATTCAAATTTTGTTTTTTGTTTGCAATAAATGTTCTTTGCAGAAATTTCATAAACATTTTTTTCCAAAAATTTTAAATTTTTATTTTTTCACATATTTTTTTTCAAAAAATTTTTATTTCTTAAAAATTAAAAAAAAAAATATGAATAAATTTACGGAATATTTGAATTTTCTCTTAAATTAATACATATGGTTTCCTCAAAGTATTTTTTTCAGGAAATATTTTCATAAAAAAGTTTTGTTTAAAAAAAATTTTTTCTTGCCCATAAAATAAATAAAAAACGTTTATAATTGATCAAACTTTTACTCTTATTTACATATACTCGTGTATAAAAAATTTTTCCTCTAATATATTTTTGAAATCTTAGTTTTTTTATATCCATACAAGCATATGTATGTCTGTATGTACATATAATATAATGTTCAAATGCAAAAATTATTATTACTATTATATAATTTTGGCAAATATGTATTTGAATAATTTTTCAATCAAAATAAATTAAAGTTTCCTCTTAAATTAATAATCTTTTTTCTAAAAATATTTAAAAAAAAATCTATAAAAATATTTTTTTTTTTAAATGTTTTTGTTTTCTTAAAAAAAGTATGCAAAAAATGAAGAATTTACTTTTTATTATATTTCTAATGTTTGTTTTTGTTATTTTAAAGAGATTAGATTTTATGAATTTATTTTTTTTTTTCAAATTCAAAGAAAAAATTAAAAAAAAATGTTTTAAGTAAAATTTCAAATTTCTAATAAAAGGATAGAAAACTTATTTTTACCTTCGATTAAAAATTATTTTTAATTAAATAAATCAAAAATTTTTTTTTTTTTGAAAAATTGGAAATTTCTATTTTTTATTTCATTTTTTTTATGGGTTTCGAAAATGTATTTTCAATCTCGAAATTTTTTTTTTTGATTATATTTTTTTCAAACTCAATTAACTTGATGTAACACTATTTCTTTAGTCTTCTTAGTATTCCTTTTATAAACAAAAAAACAAATTGTTTTGCTTTAGAAATCAGAAATGCGTAATTAATTTCGGAATCGAAAAGAAATATTGCATCCATTAAAAAAAAACAAAAAAATTCCGTAATTTTTGGAAGATTTTATTATAATTTTTTTGTTGCAACTAATTATGATTATGGAAAAAAGAAATTTTTATATATTAAAAGCTATTTTTTTATTTTATTTTTATTTTTGTTATTTTAGTTTTATATAAAGCTACACTAACAACTTATGTATACTCAGAAATCATTTTCGCATTCAATGTAAAAATAAAAATAAAATATTTGCGAACAAAATTCTTCATAAATTTATGCAAACTTTGTGTCACAATATCTTGTATTTACTTTGCTCTTGCAATTCGTAACGCCCGTTTCATTTGCTTTCTGTTTATTTTGTAAATTTTTGCAGCTGACGAATATTCGATAAGACGCAGACAAATATCAGACACAAGTATACACATACTTACATATGCAAACACTTAAGAATTACAGCAGCAACAACATTAACACAGATAACAATTTTTAAGTTTCGTAAACCGCTTTAAAGCGCTACAACAACAATAAGTACAACAAATTGCAGACCACCGCGTTGTTTTTTGCGAAGCTGAGCAATGAATTGGCGGCTCTTATTTATTTTGGTCGCCACATCACTGTGGATTGGAGATGTATCATCACTGTCACTGGATCCAGGTGGGTGCCAAAGCTGAATGCGTGATTTTTTCTTTTAATATTTGTCAATTAATATTTGCGGTTACAACTTCCCAAATATTTGGCATAGTTTTGGCGAACATCGCAGCAATATTTAAGTATGCTGATAAATATTTTATATAATTTTACATATACATATTTCACATTCAATCTTGCATCATTCATCATTTTTAAACCAATAATTCTAAATTTTTTGCACAGTGGCGTCCGCCGAATTGGAACAACACATCAAAAAGGGAGACTGTGTAATTTCTATGCGACACATACGGTAAGCCATGAAGATTATTTGAAAGAAATACTTTAAAATAAGTGAGAAATAGATAAAAGAATTTAAAAGTCAATAAATCGAGGTAGAGCTTCTCTACATACTTAGTCCCGCTGGATAGTGATTGATAAAGGCATTACTCTAACATTATATTACTCCCTCACGCATTTTTCCTCTCTAGCATTCTGTGTCTATACCTTTAAGCCATTCTTTCTGACTCCATCTCTCCCTATCTCTCTCTATGTATAATGTTTTTTCTCTCTCCTAACTTTGAAGCCTAAATTTCGTACTCTGTTCTCAGCCAGTTACAAAAAGTCAAACCTGAGATATTTAGATCATCATCAAAGGGCGGGTCACTCATCTGAGGCTTGTTGTTCCTTTTCATCGGGGGTGTTTTTTTACGTGGCGGGTCCCAAACCCAGCGCACAACCCTGCAGATGGGATTTTTCGCCTTCTCTCCTTCAAACGGATGTTCTTAGGCTACCCAGAGGATACTTGGTCAAAGACCGGAAGTCGTGAGCTGCTTGAGTCATATGTAAAAGAATCGTTTCTGGCCACTCCCAAGTGAGTGGCGATCAGAGAACTTTCCTCACTTGCGTGAACTTTTACACATGACTCCATCCTCCTTCTCGGCTATAATCGCGTAAGCGGTGTCTACGCCAATTAAGAAGAGAAGAGATATATAGATAGAGAAAGAACTTATAATTCTTTCTTTTTCTCTATTTGACAATATCTTTCTTATGTTTTCTTCCTCTTTCTATCTTCCTCTGTATGTTTGTATCCTGCCATAACGCCTTCATTATTATTGACATTTCTTTCACTCATTACTTCTATATTTTTCATTCTCTTTTAATCAAAAGAAGTCCTACGATAACAGAGTGGTTAAATAAGAAAACTCATGTAGCTTATGGTTAGTTTTCTAATCCTTACGACTATTCTAGATTTTGTGCGCCATCTCAAGAATTATAAGGATTGTAATTGCACCAGACCAACCGATTCATACACTCCAATGATGTTCATGTACCAATTGCCAATAATAGCGAGTCTTCTTTGAGTCATGTCTCGAGTCCTCTTTCTGAGTCCTATTGAGTTCTCTCTGCGTTGTAATAAGTTTATTCATAGTTCTGGTTTTTGCGGCTGAAAAAGTGCTGCTAGTATTTCAATAGTAAAGGAAGCTCCGAAACTCAGATTTCGACTCAACACTTGCACAAAAGTAACGCAAAAAGTGCTATCTTAATTAAATATCCTAACAAGGAAGTATTAAAACTTAGTTGATTCCAAAGATTCCAGATTGTAAAGTGAACAAATAAATTGTTGTACCGCTGGGTGTTATAGAACCAGTAGTCAGAGATCTGATTATAACTTTGTCGTTTTTAGCTTTTAAGTCTATAGGTGTTGGATCAAACCCTGAGCTCCTAAAATTAGAAATTTCGTCCCTTATGCCTTATCATATCAATTATTTATTCAATCTCATTTGCTCTCTTTTACTCTAATTCAACAGTCCCCGTCGCAAATTGCATATCTCCATCGAAGCACTTTTCATGATTGACTTCCCAACGTTGAAGCATAAATTCTCCTTTTTTCTGGATCGTCGCGAGCAGCGTGTTACACTGGACATTAGCGCCAGCGGTGTAACGGAGTCCTTACAATTCGTCATACCGAACATCAACGAGACGAGCACGATACGCTCAATGGCGTTGCATTTTCACAAAAATCGCATTGCGCTGCTGGTGGATTGCAAAGAGAGTGACGCACATGAGCTCGACATGAACCTATCGAAATTGTACATACAGATGGATGATCCGGTTATTAAATTGGTACGTCCGCTTTAAATGCGTTATAAAATGTGGTAAAGAGAACGGAAGGTGTCATAAATTTGGAATTTGTAATAACTGTTAACTCAAGTAACTGTAAAATTTTCATACTCTTTCGCAGTTCCGCGAACGCAAATATCCCTTGCATTTTGATGGTAATTTGGAGCATGCGCTGCAGCGCGCCAACTGTCAGAAAGGTCTCAATCGGCGCGGCAATAGGCGCATGCTGAAGACGAAAGTCACCACAGAGCGTGGTAAGTATGCGCTTAGTGTGGTTTGTGGCTGTAAACGCCGGAAAGTGGCTCAATAAATATGATTTTATTAGTTTTAATATTTTTATTGCCTTTTTACATTTGTTGTTACACTTTTCCAATTGTTGTTGCTTTTTCATTGTAGAGAAAAATAAAAAACGCGACGTGCGCAACTTCTACAACTCGGACAGCAGTTATGAGCGCTTCACGCAACGTCAATTGCCGTTAGATTTCGAACAACGCGGCGATATACCGATGATGCATGGCGATTGTGAAGGTAAAATATGGAAATTTTCACAGTTTGATCTTCAAAAATGTTTTTATTTTAATTTTCCCTTTTCGTTGTGGACGCTTGTTTTGATTATTTTAAGTTATTACACACTTCATAGATGGCAATAGTTGTGCGGTCTTTAGTGTCATTTGTGTAAATCTTTATTTAATTACTGGTTTATTTCGAGTTTTTTTTGTTGTTATTGTGCTTCACTTCCTGTATTTTCGCTTTCTACCTCTCCATCAATTTGTCTCAACACATTTGCATATCTCGAGTGCAGCTCACATTCTTCTTTGAAACTGTCAATTCATTTAATAGACAAAGCCCACACTCGCTTTTGGCGTACACTGTGAGAAAACGGTTGAAGAAAGCCGGAATTACAATAACTCAGTGCACACAAAAAGTTGTGGGAGTGGTTTCAATACAAATTTATGACCTGGTTTGCATAAAAACACAAAAAAGCTCAAAGGAACATCTGATATAAGTAACAAAAGCTTATTAATACAGCTTTTTATAAAATTCGAAATACTTTTGTACAAACAACAAACAAACTGAAAAAAAAACCCTGAGAATCATTCACATCTTAAAAGCACTTTTTTAAGCTTTGTCGTCCAGACCCACTTGACAACCGGAAAAAGCTCTAAGAAACAGCAGTATAAGTAATGAAAAAGCAAAATTTTCGAAATTGTACTACAAAAAGCTTTAAAGAACTCCCATAGTAAGCTTTGGAGAGCTTTTTTTTTTAAGCTGTGCGATTAAATAAGCTTTAATAGGCTCATATCAAGGCCAGTTTAAAAAAGCTCATCTGTAACGATCTACATTTTTTGTTGTATCATGCAATTTACGAAAAACTTTAGGAGAAATGAACGAAATTAGATATGGTTAAATTTAAATTCTAGCCTACAGAAAGCTTCAAGGCATATCTTTACCTTTCCTAAAAGAGCTTTTTCAGATCTTAACGTAGAAAAACTTCGAGTAATATTGCTAATGAGCTTTAAAGTGATTTATTTTTTCAAGTTACTAATTCTGTACCAAAAACCCTTTTTCAGACCAATTAGAAAATCAATTTATAAAAAGCTTCAAAAGATGAGTATTGAGCTTTCTAAATTTTTGAGTAATTTTGCAAATGAGCTGATTGAAGTGATTTTTGATTTTTCAAATCGGTAGTTCTGCATCCGAACATTTTTTTAGACCAATTTGAAAGTTAACTTACAAGAGGCTTCAAGGGGAGGAGGTTTCTTAGTTTTATGTGATATTACTAATGACCAGGCATGGGCAAAGTCTTAGCAGGTGCTAAAAGAGCGTAAGCTATCGTATACGTACACACACCGATTGTCACTAACACGCACAAGCGAAGAGCGTAAAACGAGCACTTACGATGGAACAAAGCGATGTTAAAATCAGTCTGCAATCAGAAGTTGAACTGAGCAGGTTGATGTGCACGAGTTGTATGCCGTATATAAATGAACACATATGCGAGTATAAACATGGAAGACCAAAAAACGTTTCAGACAGAGTGGGAATTTGAATTTTTTTTTTCTTTTGAATAATTCTAGGAAGCCGCAGTGCTTGTTATGTCAAAAAGTTTTAAATTTTGTATTTAAGCAAAATACAAAAAAGTTTTTAAATGAATTAGATTACTAATTTATAATTAACTAATAACTTAAATTTTATTCTTGCTTTAAATGAAAAATAATTATATTTTATATTCAATGGTTTATGCACATATTCTTAAAAATGGGCATATGTATATACATACGTATTCGTAGCATTGCGGCTTCGTGCGACATAAACCTGCTCGTTCGACATCTGCAAGAAGACTGATTATTTTTGGTTGCTGGTACGCTTGGTCCCACAGTAAGCGCACTAACACAATCTCATTTTGTGATGCTTGTTTGATTGTGATGGTGCCCATCCCTGCTAATGACCTTAAAAGTGATATTTTTCAAGTTGTTAGTTCTGCGCCCGAAAGGCTTTTCTTCAAACAAATTTAAAGTCAACTTACAAAGAGCTTCAAAAGATGGGTATTGAGCTTTCTTAGGCTTTCATTGCTGATACAAGTGTGGAAAAGCAAAATAGTATGAATTTCATGTCATGGTTACTCCCGTTCGGGGCCTTGACAAAATATATATTAATACTCCTTAGTCGGTCATTGATTGGCTCCCTACCTTGAAAGCTTTCAAATTGGATGACAGAATTGATGATACGACACTGAGTACATCACGATCAGGAATTTCTATTGACTTCTGCGTAAGACTCACTTAGTTTCGTTTAAGCCCCTAGAACCGGAGCAGCTTATAGTTCGTGTAACTAGCGCTTACGAAGCTGTTAAGAAAGCTATATCTAAAAACAAAAATTGTGTTGGAAATTAATCAGCTTATCGTTAGCATATTTAATATTTTTTAGCAAAATACTACTAGAGCGCCTTCACAACTGCTGCTTTTGGTTTCGCCCATGACGGCATCCCACAGTTCGCCGCAGCAGTGCAGCATATTTAGCTATGCACCACAATCAAGCACTGTGACATGCGCGCTTGGGTGTAGTCGGTAGTGTCAATCGACATTAGCGACGACATGGTAGCCTCCATGGATTATCGAAATGTGCGAACTGGCAATTGCAGTGTATGAAATGGATTGCTTGGCAAAATAAGCACTGTGCGTCTCTTTGTTATGCCACACCGCTGTATTATTATTGTTGAGTATTGTTGTTATTTTGCCTGCTGCTGCTACTATCATACCTTGCGCACAAACAGACCTCGCTTAGCCCACATGCAGCTGCGCATGCGCAGCAACACACATCTGTGTAAGCCCACCGACCAGTATTCGTACAGTAATAAACGCCTTAAATGACGGCAACAACATTGGCGGCGTTGCAAACATATAATTTTTTTTGCGCTTTTTTCGCTTTGCACGCAGTTCCCCCTCACCAGTTACAGTGCCACCTCTGCGAGCTTAGTCTACAATCATTCTTTTTGTTATTTTTTGCTGCTATTACTAAGTCTGCAGCGCTGCTCTGACTTAATTTAGCTGCGCTTTAGCGGCATACTAGTTCTTTTTAGTA
>CM050323.1:66049336-66192403 GCA_027475135.1 Bactrocera correcta | reverse complement strand
AGTGGAAATGTGGTCGCAGTTGAATGGGAAATGAGTGAATGAGAAGGCAAAGGCAAATGCGAAAGTTAAGCGCTGCGGAATAGCAGAAACACGAAAGGCAACAACAACAACAAAAACAACAGCCACCACAAAAAAATAATAATAAAGACAGTATGAAAGTGCACTTATAACAAAAACAACAACGTCTGTAAAATAAATCCCAAAAAACAACAACAACAAAAACAATTATATATAGTAACAACAACAGCTGCACATTTTAAAAACCCAGTGCTAATAATGACAACAACAGTAATAACGAGAATATACAGAACAACAACAACAAAAAACCCACAGAAGCTAACAGAAAATAACAACAACAATATGAATAATAATAACAACAACAATAGTAATAATAACGAGAAAATGTAGTACAACAACAATAAAAATTTTACCAAAACAACAACAACACAGTTAGAAACAGAAAACACTGACAACAACAATAATAATGTTGAAAACAACAACAAACAAGTTGAAACAAAACAAGAACAAAAATACTTATAACTGTACCAATAATGAGAGCAACAATATTCATGAAAATAATTAAACAACAAATAAAAAAAAAAAAAACCATAAGCAACAACAACAAAAAATCTAAATATACTTATATGCAATTACTTGCCATTGTGAGCTTTATACAGCACAACAATGTCATACATATATATTAGGGGGGTAAAAATAGCTGGAATTTATTTGTTTCGATTGGTGCACCGTAAAATAAAATTATATAAAATATTTCAACATTTTAAATTATTATATTTCCTAAATTTCACATAAACATTAGGGTGGGTAAAAAAAATATGAAAATATTATTATCGCTTGGTACTCTGAAAAATAGAATAATCTAAAATATTTCATCCTTTTAAATTCTAAAATATCATAAAAAACATATTAAAAAATATATTTTTTAAGTAGTTAAAAGTGAGATTTGAAATTTTCTATCTAATCAAAAGAAAAAAATAAAAACCTGAAAGCCGGACTATCTTTCCATTCAAATTAGGAGCTCATACTTGGAGGACCTTTCTTAAATATGTCTAAGAAACTGTTTTTCTGCGCACCAAGCAAAAAAAAATTAATTTTTATCCACCCTAATACCTCATCACATATACATACACACAGCTCATACTTGTAGGGCTTTCTTAAATATCACTACGAAACTATTTTTCAGCGTACCAAGTGAAAAAAAAATTTACCCACCCTAATACACATTATACATATGTATACACACACAGTCAAACACACATATGACAAACTTTGTGCTCAAATCTCAAGCTGCTCATTTGCATTCGCAATCGAAATTGCAATCGCCATGCGGCTGCCTCATTGGCTTCTAGCTTCTGGCTTCTGGGTAGCTGCCAGCTGCGAGCTACTTGCCACGAGCTTGCGCCATTCATACCCTGCACACGCGTCGGATATTTAATGAAATTGTGTAATTACCCATTAAGGATTTTCTACTCTATATGCCTACTTAAGCACGAGAGTGCAAGCGTTGCCACACACGCGCAAACGCACAGCCGCATGAGACTACCAGACACATACACACACGCTCCTGCGCTCAGTCGTAAATGCAAGTGCGAATGCAATCATCAAAGCTGCAAGCACGCGCCAAACACATACACACCACACGTACGCAGGCATATTAACAATTGCTTTAATTACATATGCGCACTTGTACCTGCAAGCAGAACAACAACAACAATATAATAAAGAAGCAGCGCCAGCAGGCAAAGCGCTGCTAACAGCATCAGCCGCAATCAATACAAAAACAATCAACTCACACATATGCACACCTACATGCACTATATTATGCATGTACGTTTGCCTGCTATAGCTCCTAGCGGTAATGACAGTAAGCGCATTGCTAAGACTAACTCGGCACCTGCAAGCTCTTTGATATGCAGCCGTACGCCTTGTAGCCGCCAATCTGATTCCCTAAGCAGACTAAATATGCCTATTATGCCGACTTGCTGCATTGTATTAGTACCTGTGCAACGCGAATACACACACATATGCATACTTAAAACGACATATCATACACATACACTCAAAGTTGAAATCACTTGGAATACTCAGAAGGCGCTGACGCTTAGCAAAGTTACTTTAGCATAAAATTTTAATTAGTACAGATTTTGCTAAGGCTGTGTGTGTGTGTGTGTGTGAATACAAATTGAATGTAATGTGTATATAAACTTAAAAGTAGGTGTATTAGGACCAACACGTGTGATTCCATGTGCCAAGCAGTTGGTGAAAGCCCTATATACAGTGGTTCACAAATAATAATAAAAAAGGTAGTGACTACTTGAAACGACATGCCAAAGTATTAAGGTTCAAAAACAGTTAGACAGATCCAGTCTACATACCTCAACGGTAATTTAACTGGATATTTTTTAGGATGCTATATACAGCGGTTCCCTAATAATTTGTTAAAAGCAACTAAAGTAGAATTAATCATTTTCCACGCATTCATCAAAGTATTAAAGGTCAGTTAAAAATATATACTGATCTGACTTAGATAATACCACCTCCAATAATAGCTCAATATTGCATGGTTTTTGGTGCGCCGAAAAATGATTCTTTTGTTGCCTGTCCTCGAATTGTGGCGCACGTTTTGTTGGAGTCAAAGGTCGTCCGCATTAACATTCTGCAATCTAGGTTCGAAAGAGTCATTAATCATGGCTCTATAGCGTTTCCATTGACTGTAATTATGGTCAACTTAACTTTGAAGAAATGTGGACCAATGATTCTGTCTGCGAAAAAAAGGAAGAAGATTCTCTCTGCCCATTGAGACCACAACAGTGACTTTTTGACGTTAAACTTTAGAGCTTGTGGATTATCATCACTCCAAATGTAGCTGGTTTGTTTATTAAAGTACCCTCAAACAAAAGTGAGCTTCATCGCTCATCAAACTGTTGTTGTGAAAATCGGGATCGTGCCTCTTCATGTGCGTATTAACCGAACATGCGACGTCTAATGGCGATCGTTTCAATTCATGCACGAGCTGATTTCGCAAGCGCAAACCAAGATCTTTTCACAAAATCATCCAATGTCCCATGGACTCATTTGGGTTTTCTTCTATTCTGCTCAGCAGTAGTAATAGCGTCTGCGGAGTACACTGTGCGGGGTCTCTGAAGATGCGCAATATCCACTAGACTTATTGTGGTGCGAAGCCGATCCATAGTTGCTCGAATTGCCGACTATGCCGGGCGTTTATATCGACTAAATATTGTATAAATGAAGAGCTCTGAAAGTATCAGAAATTTTTTGAAACCAAAGCTCATACAATCACATAAGAGATTCTTAAAGACCAAGTAATGCCTTATTACGTAGTCTGACTTGCAGGAGTACTCATTAAAATATACACCTTTTTTAAATACAGAACACTTTGACAAGCTTTCGGTAGATTACCTCTAGCTATTTAACTACTTGACTTGGTCAGCATTTGTGTTATTTGTTTGATACCAAGCAAACAAAATACGGCGGCTGTTCTTCAGGGTAGTACAGGGATAAAAAAGACCTCCTAAACTCGTTGGACACATAAAACCCTGATTGAGCTTTAACAAAAACGACAGTTAGTCGAAAGATGGCAACAAAAAACAACGTCTACTCCAGTACTGGATGTATGGATAGGTCAATTGAAAACTAGTAATAGGATGGAAGGATGAACGGACTTCAACATGCGATGAAAGCCCGTTCCAACGAATGTAGAATTATAGGAAAAGCTTTCGAAGAAATGGATCAATTCAAGTTAGAAGAGTGATACTCCTGCGCCCGATCATACGGTTAAGAATTTTGGATAATGAAGGAATCGAACCATTTAGCAACTTTAGAAAGGAGAAACTGAGAAAAACACTACCCAATCAGTTGGAAGCTGACAAATCTCGTACTAAATACAACTCAGCGCAGAAACAAATTCATATAATCCCAGCAAAGACGCTGCTGGAAAGAATGCCAATCAAAGAGCATCGGAAAGCCTTCAACAGCAACTATATGGGAACAAAACTAAGGACAGACCAAAGACAAAATGGCTAGATAGCTGACTTCCAAGGGACGGACGTGTAAAATTGGTAGCGCTTAGTAGCAGATCGGAAAATATGGAGGAATATATTTACTGAAGCGTTGGTCTATTCAAAACTGTCTTGCGAAGCGATAGTGAATACTTGATGGAATAATAGACTAACACTCGGATGGAGGGAGTAAGTAAAAGCACGAGAAATTAGAATCTAATATATGCTCAACATTTGTGCGATTCTTTCGAGATGAAGACAATCAACTCCCGAACAAATCCTTAATGATAAACAGAATGTTCTATGTTTAGTAGCTAATTTTTGATTTTTTTCACGACCGACAAGACCGAACTTTTTTGACTTGAAACTTCCTCCGTTAGTCATCGTTAACTCCAATTGTAAGTTATGACTGACGTCGACGAATCTACAGTCGAGTAACTGAAGAAACTCAGATGACTTCTCCAGAAGGTAGCTCAACTTGTTCTCGAAATATCGGGTGACGTCGATGAATTACAGTCGAGTAACTCAAGCAACTCAGACGACTTTGCGAGGTAATTCAATTGTCCTCGAAATATCGGCTTTATGAGACTTTTATCTAATGCTTATGGTAGCACTTTCGCTTATCATAACACCCACATTCGACCCATATAACCATACCTTACTTTTTCGCATATGCTATATAATTTTTGCGTCGAAGTCTCTTCCAATAATATTCGACAGCAAAAATGTACACTTCTAAATTAGGTCGCAAAAGGGAATGCAAACTTTAATCGAAGGTAATAAAAAAAACTGCACGAGCCTTTGAAGTCACTATTGCCCAAAAAAGGCCAAGCAAACTCAAATATCTAGCGAAGCAAGACTTCAAGTAAGCTAAAGAAAATTATGCCAACGAATGAGTGATTTCAACAAGCTTTGCCACCGCACCCAAATTTCACGGCTCATATGAACTCAAGCCGGTAACTCAAAAGGCGAGGAAACGGCAGCGCTGCCAAGCACGCTGAGATTCGTGTTAACCGAAGCGTGTGGCGCAAATTAATAATGAACACTTGGCAATTTGGATTATTAATTAGACGCGCCCGTCTTGGCGTTTGGGGGACAATCAACAGCGCGTCGACTGCCAGCAACAACAAAAATCTTGGTACAAGACCCAAGATATCAAGCGCTTGGTACTGTTCCTTGTCATTTTTAACGTCAAATCAAATAACCAAATAATAATAGACACACACATATGCATACCAAAATGTGGCTATAGCCAGCCGTTCGCTTATTAATTGCTCAATTATTTCTGTTTGACAAATTTACTCATTATTCTTTGGGCGTCTTTGTCACACCCATACGGCTGGTCCACACCCTTTGTCGCAATTTCGGGTTGATTTAATATCCATTATCCTTGTCCCACCCACGTCGGCGGTATGTGTGTCGCTGTCGGTATGCCATCATCTGTGAACAAGCTTGTTATGTCGTACAAATTGAGCAATTATTTTGACAACATGACAACTCTGTTGTGACAAGCGAATTAAAAGCCGAAAATGTCCAATGTTAGGCATTGTCTCGAGCTGAGTAAAAACGTAAAACGGACACACAGACGGCGCTTAGTAGGTTTGGCTATTATTTCCGGCGGAAAATAGAAGGCAAATTATCAAATCGCTTTAAGGATGACAGACAATTTCAGTATAAGCTAAGGAGTAGAAATTTAGTTTATTGATTGAACAGAAAGTTGGTTCGCAGACTCTTAGCTTTCTCTTGAGATGAACTATGGACATCTTTCTTTGAATCTAATAATACCAAGACTGAAAATCCTGTTTGACTTAACCCAGCCTGAAGGTTAATACATCGCATGAGAGCTCGATAAGTGAGAATTTTTCAGTGACATAACTTAAAATTTAAAGATCTTTTGGGAAATTTTAAGATCGATCTTACTGTCGGTTAGAACTACAAATGTCGTTCAATACACTCCTTTAGAGACAATTTTTTCAGCCAGATGCAAGAGGATAGATGGCTAAGCCATCCAAACCAAACCACGACGAAAAAGGGACAGTTCCATAGATAAATAGATGAAAAGTGAATAAGAACGATGGATAGTCAAGCAGCTGCATAGAAGTACAAATTATGACTAAATCAGTGGCTAAAAGAACAGAAAAACTAATAAATGGTTATGGATGAACGGCCTGGAGTACTTCTTTAACGTATGTGAAGACGAACGGTTGAATCGCTGGAAAGAAATGAGATGCTAGAAAAACAGATAGTCGGGCGATGAGTGCAAAGAAGGAATGAGAATAGACAACAAGCTGGGTGGAACAACCCAAACGGATGATTGTTTTTTAGAAAAAGCAGTTAGGCTACCGATATTTGGACGTACGGAGATACGGATGAGCACATTTATAAGCATGGAAAGACGAAAGTCAAAAAACAAAGGGTTGGGTGGAACGAACGGAAAGATGATAGATTGTAGGAAAAGCAGTTAGACTACCACTCGACTGGATCTAGTATTTGAACGGACGAATGTATGAATGGAAACACTCACCACCACTGATGAGCAGATTCATCAATATGGAAGACAAAATCAAAAAGCTGGTTGGACGACCATAGACCACCAACAATTTGATTTGATATTTGGACGGACGAAAGTATGGATGAAAAAATTCATCACCATGGAAGGACGAAAATCAAAAACCTAAATGGAACGAACCGAATAGTTGAATAGATATCGCAAAGGTAGTCAGACTAACATTCGTCGAATCTGCTATTTGGGCGGATGGATGCATGGATGAGAACTTTCACCACCATGGAATGACGAAACTCAAAAACCAAGGAGCTGAATGGAACTAACCACAGACTAATAACCTTTGATTTGATATTTGGACAGACGGATGCATTAATGAGCAGAATTATAAACATAAAAGGCCGAGATTCAAAAATCAAAGAGCTGGATGGAACAAACCGAATAGATAAAGAGATATCGCAAAGCAGTTAGACTAATATTTGTCGGATTTTATATTTGGACGGACGAAAGTGCAGATGAGCAGATTCATTACCAGAGACATGAAGAACGAAAATTCAAAACGAAGACTTTATTTACAACAGAATGACCGGAACTCTGTGTGGATGATGTGGATTATGGGTTTATTCACCTAACGAGGATTACGAGCAATTGAAAAGATTGATCAACTGATGTATGTATGTGAGAACAACTAGGTGCATAGACGGTCTGATAGGGAGAAAGAGAGCAGACAAGGGAAAATAACAGTCAACGGATTTTTAAATCAAGAGCCTATAATAAGTCAAAATGCAGATGGTCAATAAAGGATATGCGGATAGTCGCAGTTGAAAACAAATTGCTACAGATTACTGCATTGTAGGGCTCACTGATTAACTGACGAACTAAAGTGAATCAAGCTAACCAATTAGCATACATGTTCATGGATGAGTAACGGTTGGGTAAAACAATATGACATTCAATAATTGAAAAATGCATTTAATTTTTCCACAAATTTCTCATTTCATCAAAATATCTACGCTTCAACTTATGCTTAAAATACGAAATCTTCTGCCACAGATAGTAGAAGCAACTTGCATCTCTCCGTGTATCCCCATATCAGGTGAGAAGTCATTGACCGCACACACACACACACACATTCCAAACGGAATGGTACGCGTGCAACAGCCCGGAGGGGCTGAACACCTGAAGTAATATCACCCAGACAATGCCAACTACAGTAAAATAGAAATTTTTTCCTTCGCAGACATACAACTCTAAAGAAAGCAACACCAACAAATGCGTTTGGGTTTAGAACTTGAGGTATGTTGCATGAAAAGTATGCCATTTTCACAGAAAATGGAAAATAATTTGAAAATTTTTCTTTCACACATCAATCACCATGAAGCAACCACGACAACAGCACTCACACACACACGCATACACACACATGCGCAATTCACAAGGTAAACAAAACCATTTGTCACTAAGTCAGGCAGTCAGGCAGCAAGAAAAACAAAACTCCGTTGGTGAAATTGCAAGGAGAGAGGGGCAAAAATTGATAAGTTAGGTTAGGTTAGTTGCTTTTCAAGTGCCAAGCGACGCTAAAAACATTGGTGTCATTCTAGCGTACGAAAGAGAGAGAGGAAGAGTGAGAGAAAACGGAGAAAAGCCTGCAGCATTTGTATGGATTTACATGGGACTCAACATTGGCTCCGCTGCTGAGCGGTGATAAATAGAAAGCTTGATATTGAAACAAAAGGCACAAGAGGGGCTGGTCTTTTAAGGGAGGGAAAAATGGTTAGATGAAACCGAGCAAATTTTTGTTTTGTTTGCGGTGGCATTACTTCCATTTTGTTACCTCAGTGCCATTGTGTTGCATTGTCCACACACACACACTCCGTACGCATTTTTACTTGCTACCAACGGTCTAACAAATGCCGGAGCGGACAATACAATGTGCTTAGAATGCAGAAACTGTGAAATTGTAGGAAATTGCCATAATATCTCTGCTGAAAAAGCTAGTAATTGAGGTTATGTGTGCATGCCTACTCGTTGTGCTACAGCCGATCAAATAGCTATTCAACAGTGAGCTCTCACAATTAAAAGTAATTTGCTTTCGACGTGATACCGATAGCCTTAAGTCCACATGGTCCTAGAAAACTGCTAAGCCTGGCAAGAAATGTGAGTTTTGTGTTGCGTTTGAATGTAGGCAGATGCCAGCACAGCGTCTGTATAATGATTAATTACAGTACAGTAAAAAGGTGATATTAAACCAGTATTGAAACTTATGACCTCATCGAAGCCAGCTTTGAACGGCTGATCTATCTTTTTATCGAGTTTGGCACACGCTCTCAACTTGTACTTCAGCGGATTTATGGTGGCGTAAGAGATAGCTTATGTATAGACTCATACATCGTTCTAATGCTTTATTTTAAACAAGAACGAGTAAATTCTTAGACACATCGATATCGTAGCCAGGACGGAACCTACTTCATATACGCATTCGAACGACAATTCTCTCGGTTCGCATTTGACAACAAAAGTCCCCTCCCGAATGACGTTTTAAACCGTAGCGGCGTCCAAGTAAATTAGTTAGAAAACTATTCTGAAACAGTTATCTAATAGGCATAGCATCTGATACAATGTTATGAGTTCCACAGTCGTAGAGGTTACTCGTGGCAACTGGTTCTCTGCCTACGTACCAAAGAGAGAGATGTGGATGGTAAGAAGTCACTGGCGCAGTAAATTTTTTTTTAACGGATCGGTTGAAATGAGCTTTCCATTAATCTTAGCTTTATATTACCAGGCCACTGTAAAGCTTTTCAGTCAGAAGTGGAACAAGAAGATAGCAGTAGACTTACTTGAAGAGCAGTTTCTCTCTGTGAGGAGAGTTTTCACTCCGACAGTGTCTGTCTTCACTAGAAATAGCATTAAGCTAATTCAGCATCAGGCTCGTGTGGGTGTCTTGTGACAGCGGCATGCTGGCAACTGCAAAGCGGATGAGCTAGACAGATGGAGCGCCCTTCCCTTTATTAGACCAGAACCAGACCAAGTTGGATCTCAATCTGGCGTTCTATTACTGAGTCAATGGACCTTGCGTGCACTTAGCAGACGCTGTTCGACGACCTAAAGTAAAACGCTAGAGATCTGCTGAACTTTCGTTAGAGTTCTTACTGAACATATCTTATAGACATTCTTGCTGTAAGGCTCAAAATCTTGTCGGACGTTAGTTGTCAAATTTGTATGGAGGAGGGTGAGATGGAAGTATTTAGGCGCTATCTCATCCACTATCCAGCCTTTACAAGACTGAATCCGAAACGCCTCGGTAATCTCACCTTCGATGAAACAGAAGTATCCAACAATTTTGGAAGGCTCCAAGCACTTTGTCGTTCTGTAAGTCTTATTATCTAGCTTTTCGGCGTTTTAAGCTGCCGAAATGAGATACCCCTTAGGATTGACATCCCAACCTAACCTAGCCCAACCACAATTCATAGTCCCTGTTGTTAAAAGTTAACATTACGAACGAACTATCTTGAATTTTTGATGAATCTGAGAGGACTGTTTCTGATTAGTGCTAAATTTTATATGACTTTCAAGAGGTCTCCATCTTATGCTTTAGATTACATTACTACTCTTCGGAGCCTTCTTTCATTACCAAAATGCTACAATTGGTTTTGGTGAAGATCCAATGATATATATAATGAGATCCTTAATTACTGGCTTGCTGTTTTTTCCGAACAAATATGTAGACGAAGACGCGCCAGCTAAAACTTTCAAAGCTGGCCAACCTTAGGATTTTTGACCGCGAAAGTTTACTGTTGAACTAACGGCTAACTGAAACTGGAAGACAGTCACCTAGATGGACGTCTAGATGAAATTGAACCTTCAAGACATGCACTAACCACCATCTCACGCCGTAGGGCTTACTGATGGCATAAGTTTATGTTCCATGAAACTGAGGTAGCCGCCTTAAAAAAGAGGGAGTAATAGGTAGGAGGATGGAGTCATGTGTAGAAGTTCACGCAAGTGAGGAAAGTTCTCTGATCGCCATTCACTTGGGAGTGGCCAGAAACGATTCTTTTACATATGACTCAAGCAGCTCACGACTTCCGGTCTTTGACCAAGTATCCTCTGGGTAGCCTAAGAACATCCGTTTGAAGGCGAGCTAAAGTGAGAAGGCGAAACATCCCCTGCATAGGGTTGTGCGCTGGGTTTGGGACCCGCCACGTAAAAAAACACCCCCAATGAAAAGGAAAACACAGCCTCGGATGAGAGACCCCCCTTTTGATGACGACCACGGCAAACGAAATAAGGACTATGATTTGAGGGCATGCACCTGGAATGTCCGGTCCCTTGATTGGGAAGGTGCCGCTGCCCAGCTGGTAGATGTCCTCGTAAAGATAAAGGCTGACATCACCGCCGTCCAAGAAATGCGATGGACGGGACAAGGACAGAGACGAGTAGGTCCTTGTGACATTTACTACAGTGGCCATATAAAGGAGCGCAAGTTTTGTGTTGGATTCGTGGTGGGAGAGAGACTCCGTCGCCGAGTACTATCATTCACTCCTATGAATGAACGTCTAGCCACAATCCGCATCAAAGCGAGGTTCTTCAACATATCGCTGATTTGCGCCCACGCCCCGACGGAAGAGAAGGACGATGTGACCAAAGATGCCTTTTATGAGTGCTTGGAGCGCACTTATGAGAGATGCCCCCGCCACGATGTCAAAATCGTGCTTGGCGACTTCAACGCCAGGGTGGGCAAAGAAGGTATCTTTGGCACTACGGTCGGTAAATTCAGCCTCCACGAGGAAACATCCCCAAATGGGTTGAGGCTGATCGACTTCGCCGGGGCCCGAAATATGGTTATAGTACTAGATTCCAGCATAAGAAGATACATCAAGCTACCTGGCTGTCTCCGGATCGAAAAACCACCAACCAGATCGATCATGTTGTGATAGACGGAAGACACGTCTCCAGTGTTTTAGATGTGCGTGCGCTCCGAGGTCCTAACATCGACTCGGACCACTATATTGTTGCAGCCAAAATTCGCACCCGCCTCTGTTCAGCAAAAAACGCACTGGTTTTCGGAAAGTGCAAAGGAACAGCTGGTACGACGAGGAGTGCCGTGACGCAGCGGAGAGAAAACAGGCTGCCTACCTCGCAACGTTACGATCGACCACAACACGTGCGGGATGGGATAGATACCGAGAGTTGAAGAGGGAAGCGAGACGCATTTGTAGACAGAAAAAGAAAGAGGCCGAAATGCGTGAGTACGAAGAGCTTGATAAGCTGCCCGACTGGGGTAATGCTCGAAAATTCTACGAAAAGATGCGGCGGCTTACAGAAGGTTTCAAGACCGGAGCATACTCTTGTAGAACCCCCAAAGGTGATCTAGTTACCGATGCCCAGAGCATACTTAAATTATGGAGGAACACTTCTCCAGCCTGCTGAATGGCAGTGAACAGACAACACCAGGAGAAAACGAACCCGATACCCCAATCGATGACGGATGGAGCAAAAAAAAATGTTGGTAAAATTGCCGGGCCCAAAAAAATTGATAAGTTCGGTATTGGGCCAATTGCCCGACGCTAAAAATATTGGTGTCATTCTAGCGTACGAAAGAGAGAGAGGAAGAGTGAGAGAAAACGAGATAAGCCTGCAGCATTTGTATGGATTTACATGGGACTCAACATTGGCTCCGCTGCTGAGCGGTGATAAATAGAAAGCTTGATATTGAAACAAAAGGCACAAGAGGGGCTGGTCTTTAAGGGAGGGAAAAATGGTGATGAAACCGAGCAAATTTTTGTTTTGTTTGCGGTGGCATTACTTCCATTTTGTTACCTCAGTGCAATTGTGTTGCATTGTCCACACACACGCACACACACTCCGTACGCATTTTTACTTGCTACCAACGGTCAACAAATGCCGGGCGGACAATACAATGTGCTTAGAATGCAGAAACTGTGAAATTGTAGGAAATTGCCATAATATCTCTGCTGAAAAAGCTAGTAATTGAGGTTATGTGTGCATGCTACTCGTTGTGCTACAGCCGATCAAATAGCTATTCAACAGTGAGCTCTCACAATTAAAAGTAATTTGCTTTCGACGTGATACCGATAGCCTTAAGTCACATGGTCCTAGAAAACTGCTAAGCCTGGCATAGAAATGTGAGTTTTGTGTTGCGTTTGAATGTAGGCAGATGCCAGCCAGCGTCTGTATAATGATTAATTGCAGTACAGTAAAAAGGTGATATTAAACCAGTATTGAAACTTTGACCTCATGAAGCCAGCTTTGAACGGCTGATCTATCTTTTTATCGAGTTTGGCACACGCTCTCAACTTGTACTTCAGCGGATTTATGGTGGACTAAAGTAGCTTTCAGAAATGGACTCTCACTATCGTGTATTCTTTCAATCTGATAAGCCGAGAAAATTACTTCAGAAACGCATGCAGAACTAATCGATGCGGTTCCATTTATTAACAAGAAGTCCTACTCATGCTTCGAAGCGATGCCGTGCATATTGATAACATCTGAAGACGTTCTAAACCATAGCGCGTCGTTAGATTACATAGTAACTATTCTGCAACTAGTACCAAAGAGAGAGATGTGGATGGTAAGAAGTCACTGGAGAAGAGGCGCAGTAAATTTTTTTTTAACGGATCGGTTGAAATGAGCTTTCCATTAATCTTAGCTTTATATTACCAGACCACTGTAAAGCTTTTCAGTCAGAAGTGGAACAAGAAGATCCAGTAGACTTACTTGAAGTGCAGTTACTCTCTGTGAGGGAGTTTTCACTCCGACAGTGTCTGTCTTCACTAGAACCAGCATTAAGCTCGTTTGGGTGCCTTGTGACGGGCATCGCTGGCAACTGCAAGGGTAGCCTGGACCCTTACCTCTATCAGACAGAACCAGACCGAGTTGGATCTCAATCTGGCTTCTATTACTGAGTCAATGGACCTTGCGTGCACTAGCAGCGCTGTTCGACGACCTAAAGTAGAACGCTAGAATCTGCTGACTTTCGTTAGAGTTCTTACTGAACATATCTATAGACTCTTGCTGTAAGGCTAAAATCTTGTCGGACGTTAGTTGTCAAATTTGTATGGAGAGGGTGAGATGGAACTATTTAGACGCTATCACATCCACTATCCAGCCTTTACAAGACTGATCCGAAACGCTCGTGAAACAGAAGTTTCAACAATTTTGGAAGGCCCAAGCACTTTGTCGTCTGTAAGTCTTATTATCCAGCTTTTCGGCGTTTTAAGCTGCCGAAATGAGATCCCTTAGGATTGACATCCAACCTAACCTACCCAACCACAATTCATAGTCTCTGTTGTTAAAAGTTATCATTACGAACGAACTATCTTGAATTTTTGATGAATCTGAGAGGACTGTTTCTGATTAGTGCTAAATTTTATATTTCAAAGTTTAAGCTTTAGCTTCCATTACTACGCTTCGGAGCCTTCTTTCATTACAAAATGCTACGATTGGTTTTGGTGAAGATCCAATGATATATATAATGAGTCCTTAATTACTGCTGCTGTTTTTCCGCGAAGAGAGGAAGAGCGCAGCTAAAACTTTCAAAGCTGGTCAACCGTGTGGATCTTTGACCACAAGTGTTACTGATGAACTAATGGCTAACTGGAACTGGAGACAGTACCTAGATGGACGTCAGATGAATTGAACCTTCAGAAGAAACCACCTCGCACGCCGTGGGCTTACTGATGGCATAAGTTTATGTTCATGAAACTGAGGTAGCCGCCATAAAAAGAGGAGTAATAGGTATGAAACTACCAGAAGAACGCTGCGACAGTGCTCGATTAGGGCATAAAAGACTCACAGGAGAAATGTAAATTAGCACCGTTTTCGTGACCTCTACTAAGATAAACAAAAACACAGTTCTTAGTTCGCGTCTAAAGTCTGATTAGACATGGCTTATATGGCTTGAGTTCGAAAATAATTGATGATCCTTTTTGACAGTTTCTTTTTGGACGATTCTATATATTAGGGTGAAGCCGGAGTGCGGAACTTTAACAAACCTTACTCCCAACTCAAGACTCTCCAATGGAACCACCTGTTAAATATCACTTAGTGGAAGTGACAGAACATTTTAATTATTCTCTATTGTGCGATCTTTCTGGATGTTGCTGTCGATTCATTACAGGGCTCCGTTTGTGTGTTTTGAGAATCGTAAATGTGTTCAATGTGCTCAATCCGAACTCAAAGACACTTTTCGGGAAAATCAGTCGACCTTTAATAGAGCTTCGTTTCTAGTTTTTGTCTTTTGTTTACTTATTAACACTTAACGTGGTTGTTGGCATCACAGAGATCTATTAAAGCCTAAAGTACGCCACTTACTACTAAAACATTATCTCGGATTTTTCTTAATAATCGCCACAGTCGCCACAGCAACGCTTACAGTTTTCCATTAACTGTATATTATGACTACACTTGGACTTCATATATGCTTTCTTGAACTTTTGAAACACCCTGCTGTCCAAAATTATAACAAAGGAAAACATTTAAAGAATGCGCTAAAGCTGGATTGGAGAGCAGTCAACCCGCTGTCCGGGAGCTGTCTTTATGGGCGCACAATTTATGCTTTACGGCCACTGCATGAGATAGGCGAGCAACTTATGAATGTCGGAAAGTGGTAGAGCATCAACGACAGGGTGACCAAATGGCCAGTGTGAGGGTTAGTGAGACAAGGCGGTGGGGAGCTGTGCAGTTCATACTTAATTGCGGCATGGTGTGAGAGATGAAAATGTCACAATATCGGCGCGCCAATCTCGGCGAATAGTGATTAAGGCTGCCATCATACACTCACGTACACATACACATGTATAGAGACGCACACATACACTATGTAGCGCTCATAATCTCATACAAAGTTACTTTTTATGCACTTTGACATGCGATGGCGCAATGTCAGGATTGCTGGCTGTGTTTGCTTGCAATGCTAAGGCCACTTCGACTACTTCTATATACATATGAGGGTATGTGTTGTGAGTTTATACAGTTACTCTGGTTGTACGTAGCTGAGATAAAAATTTATTTTTACTTGACATTTAGCCATAAAAAACACATACCGCTTCACGCGTATACATACATACACACACGCATACACAGGCAACATATGAACACGTATTTCTATAGGTGTATATGTGTGTCGGCGTGTAGCTGCTCAAAAAGTAAACGATTTCAAAGTAAAGGGAAAAAACTTAGATTAAAACTTTGAAAGCATACTTTTTTCCACAGCAACAAAAAAAACCAAAAAGAAAAGCGAAAAAAATTACAAAAACAACAGCGTTGAAAACGCATACAACAAATGCAGTGACACCAACTTTGAAAAGCATCAACGCCTGCAGCGAATGAGCTCAAAGTTTGATAGAAAAAGTTAATAACGAACAACACACGGCATGGAAGCGAGGATGATTGCGTTGGCGATGCCACTGTCAATAGCCAATAGCGGCATTAAGAGCAGAGACACAGGCGGCAGCGGCACGGACGGCAGTCGGTCGTTGGAGATGACGGTGGCAGTTGCAGATTACTGCTATGGCTGAAGATTTATATTTGCGGTTAGGATTTATGTGTGCATTGAATTGACTGTACTTATGTACAGAAATCTATAATTTAGAGGGTTCTCAATTAGGCGAGTCAAAGATTTTGTTTGAAAAAATTTCGTTTTAATTTTTAAAGGTTTCCGAATTGCAAAGTGAATATCGTCGGTCATAAGAGAGCTCGGCATCAAACCTTAGTGCAAAGAAATTTATTTTTTTATACTTTGATTCCGTGATTCCACTGTGGTCTCCAAATCGTCTTTTACCCAACAGAAGTGCTTTGCCTCCTCAGCCGTTTGGGGATTTTCCTTAAAGTAAGCGCCTTTTACTTCGCTATTTGGCTTTGAATTTCTGTATTTTTTTCATTCTCGCTCTCTCTCGATTCCTTCGTCTTTATATTCAGCTTGTACTGGTCTGATAAGAGTGTGGCCGGAATAAACCTTTTTAGAAATTCTTGCACTCTCAATCACTCTCATAGTGATCCACGCCCTCCCCGTCTAACTCTGCCTCTTTCACTTCTTCTTTTATTTTTCTTATTTTGTATATCTCAATCTCTGTCACAATCTATAACCCCTTCTAACCCTCTTCTCCCTTCCCTCACACACCCATTGTTCTCTTTTCTCTATTAATATTTTCCTTCCTTTTCCAGGTGAGTTGCCGTAACGGCCTCAACTTCGTACACCAAATTGAATATTTTCTTACAGTTTTGCTTCCAATCCTAATTTGTATATATAATTATTTGTTTGCATACTCTTTTTTGGTCTTTCTCTCTGACTAGCTGGAGGTATCTGTATTTCGAATAACCTATGACACGATATCTCTGAAAATTCTTATTTGAATAAATTTTAGGGGTGAAAAAGTTGTCGCTTAGTTATGAAATAACTTTAACTACCTAGTGAGTCTCACATCCTGGATGTTCGGAAATTTCCGATCTCAAAGTCTTCCGAGTCATTTCGACTATTCTGTGTATTTGCATTCTGAGACCGTATTGGGATCGCTGAAATTGTTAATACGAATAAAGTTTAAGTGTGAAAGTTTGGTAGTAACTCAGTTATGAAATGAGGACTATATCCACATGGCGAGTTGGCAATTCGCCCGGTCTTGCGAGAGTAGCTAATTTGGGAACCACCTTAAAGGTCTGATGAGATCTCTGACGAACTTCTGTTTCCTAAAAACATTCGGAAAGCTCTAGTCTAAAGCTCTTTCGGACTCACTTTGACCGGAATCGACTAAGTGGACACACAAAAAAGTATTTTATGGGGTGGGAATTGTACCAAATCATCTCATCTGATTGATAAACGATATTTGAACTATTGAGTTTCTGACTACCAGACGGTCGACGATTCTAGAATATGTCGAAAACTTCAAAATAATACTTTTTTAGAAGACTCTTGTGGAATAGTATCTAAGTTGCAGGATCTCCTCACCAAAACCCAACAAGTTTTCAAAAATCTCCCTCTGTGGCACTGCAGAATAAGCACGCTTGGTTCAAATACACTGAATACATCTTCTCTTCTGAATCGATGGTTGGGCTATCAAGCTCCTGACTGCCAGATGGTTTTTTGAAGTCTACAGATGAACAATATCCCGCAAGGATATATGTAAGTAGCAGAAACTACACAACAAAATCCACTAGCCTCTAATTAGAACAAACTTCTGCGGTTCTTATTTCAGCGGCACTGTGAAGGGAGCAAGTTTAGTTTAATTACACCAAAATCTTATAATAGTCATGTCTAATTTTTTTCTGAAGCTCTAACTGCTCTAAGCATATTATAAAATATTTCGTCTTTACCTTTTGGCAGACCCTTTTCAAAACTTTCAGACATTCAATACCAACTATATTTTTTTATCAATAAATGCATTGCTTTAGCTCAACTTTGCGCTCCACCTCATATCCGGTACTTTTTCTAATTTATTTCGTTTTTGTTTCCTTATCGCTGGAACTTTGAATTACTCGTCTTTCTGTATATATATATATATCTAGATTTTTCCGGTTTTTTATTATTTTCATTCAGTTCAATTTCGTGGAAAACTTAATCTGACATGAAAATATTATACACACAGCAATGACGTTAACAGATTTTCAAACGGTGAAGAAGAAGACGAAAAAGCGCAAAAAACAAAAAAATGGGAAAGCAAATAAATAGCAAAACTAATAAATCCCAACAATATGGATAATACATAGTAGAGCCAATTACATGAGCCAATCGATAGCCTGACAAAGGCGGCATACCGAAAGTAGATGCAAAAACCTTCAGCGCGGCATTACAAAGAGAGCAAATCTCACTTTTTTGCTACCAAAGCCGCTGATTGCTGTCGCTGGCTGATAGTTGATGGCCAGTAAAGTAGGCGCAACGTTTCAATTTCGTAAATGTCGCGATTAATTTTCCATGTCAAAAAGTTAATTTGTTGAAGTGATTCTTCTTCAGCTCGCAACTCTCCCAACTATCATACTCACGTTATTGCTCTTACAGTGTTAGTTGTTGTCTTCATTTGTTTCTGTGTAGTTTAGCGTGAGTATGCTATGTGTTAGTCGAGTCATTTATCAACACTGGAAATTCCTTCATTGTATGCTTGTGCAGACTCACATTCAAATTAATAGTTGCGAGAGCGGCACGTGGAAGGATGAGCTACATATGTACTACTACTCGTATGTGGTACTGAGCACCTACGTCTCATATGTCTCACATGCCTTTTGAGTTCGTTTTTATTAATAACTGTCGTTTAGTTCGTTTGCTAGAGTCGAAAGAGACTCAAAGCGAGTTCTTAGAAACTTTCTCATCTGAGGAATGTTTCTTGGCGATATAGGATTCTGTTAACCCTCTCAGCTCAAGAGAATTTATATTAAAACACAGAAAAAGCTACAAAAAAACAAAAAGTGTACAAAGTATGTAAATGACTTATTCTCTAAGGTTCTACTCTTGGCATAACTAAAGAAGAAAATCAGAAGAAAAGACCGGACAAGAGCGTAATCTTACGACATAACAGACATTTAAGATTAAACCACTTTAATATCTTCAAACCTAATTATCTAAATTTAACACATCTGAAAGATTATAATCTTTAAACGGTGCCGTGACCAAACAAATAGAGAACTAATCTCAAAGCGTGTTAATCATCTCAGCTAGCTCGATTTTAAGCTTCACTACAACCATTCTACAATAGATTCCGCGAAAGAAGTAATTACTACGTTGTGGCTACTTGAAGATATTTAATCGACAAACATATTATAAATAGTATTAGTATGGTGGAATCAATCCTGACTTGCTTAGCTAGCAGCCAAACCTGGAATTGAATGGAATATGAACCACATATGCTGATTAATAAAATTCAAAAGAAATGACATAAGAAATCTGGTGAGATTGCTAACAGGTCATTGTCTAATAGGCAGATATGCCATTGGACTAAACAAACTGAAGCTGTTAAGAGAAGAAGAAAAAAGACTATAGGATATATTCTAAGCAACTGCGAAGCTTTGTAAAGGAGTCGCAACTATCGGTCGAGGGTTGGACGATATTTCGGGGATTGCACACTTAAATTTTTTTATCCTAACAAACTTCATCAGTAGCACGAGCTGGTTCAGAGCGGAGCCATCAGAGTGAGAATACTTTCGTCCTGGTTGTGTCACAATTGTCCTACCAAAGAACTCGTAATCACCAGCAGCCATTCTATCTACCTACCTACCTTGACTATAAATTTGCCCCACTTTTTACTTCCCTACAGGAGTGTATACATAGAGCTTAAAAGGGATGGTTCTTCGAGAGCATATTTTCATGGATGTCTGGAGTACAGAGACCTCTTATACATATTATTGGTTACAAGCAGTCTGCCATCAGATAAGAACTCTGCTAGAAGACCATTTCTCCTTTGAATATGGAAGCCTAAGTTATCTGCATTGAATAAGAAATTTCTTCGGCCGTCTAGCTCAGTTATTGAGCTTCCGGTTTTCCATTTTGCAATCTATAAGAACTACTTTTAGGTGAAAATCGTAGCTGTTTGTAAATCAAGAAATTCGAACCCTGCGTTCCAAGGTTACATCTCAAACTCGTTTGAATCCATCGGCTGTCACCTTTTTGATGGAAGTTTATAGAGAAAGTGCACATTCTGTTACCGAAATTACCTCTGAAAGCTATTTAGACAACCTTCACCTAGCAATACCAATTTTTAACTTCTCTGCTCTTAAAAATATAGGAGTTTTATGGAAATATTAGATCTAATCAAAAAACCATTATTTTCCTATCGATCTGATTACGTGTTTGCCGGTAGAAAGACAAGATTTCTTATTCAAACACGGTTATGACTTGACTCATTATTCTCTGAGCAGCTGTCAAAGATGCAAAAGGACGAAAACGTAAGCCTGACTGCTGAAAATGTGAATAGTGTTTATGATCTGTATATTTTAAGTTCCGCACCGATAGTTTGACGCTCTGAAGTCGAATTGTTCTAACTATGCTCAATAAGAGCATCAAATTAGGGACCATGATAAATCAGAAAGAGACCACAATATAAAAATAAAAACTGTATATTTTAATTTTTCACATAGATTTTAGGTTATGTTTAGAGAGCACAAGAGTTGTGGATCTTTTCATTATCTATTACTACACCACACAACTTTTTTCTATAGGACTAGAAGTTTTACCGGATATCGAAATAAACCGTTTTTAACCCTTAAAAATTCAACCACGCCCTCCCCTTCCTTTTCCAGACCTCTATCCCTGATAATTATTTTTCCCTGCATGCTGCTATTTTATCTTTTCGTTCTCATGAGTTTAATCCAACTACACTTTTTTATTTTCAAAATTATCTACCATGGATCTATTAATGTAAAATAATGGACTTCGTTTTACAAGACCTCATTATAGAAATTGAGTTTCCGTGTCAAGTCTTTGGCCCAACAATTAGTTAATCTGCAAAAAAATCATGAAAATTACACTTCCATTTTACCAATAGGCCATTTGTAGGGCATCACTGGCAAAATTGTTGCCGAAAACCCTTCCCGCCGCGATCTCGCGCCCATTCAGCAATTTATTTAAGCCTATAAACCTAAAGAATCATTTTTTCCTTTCAGTTTAATTCGATTATTCCTCCTTCATGGCAACCATTTAAGCGCACTCATATGAAGCACATGTGCGCACACACTTCAAAAGAGTAAGCCGCGCGAAGGATGCCGCACCAGCAAATGACGCCTTTGGCTCATTTTTATAGACGAGCAAATTACGAATTTTAAGTCAACAACACGTTATTTGGCATCTTGTTAACACTTTATGCTACATAAAGGCAAAACGCCCAACACACACACACTCTACTACGTGTGTGTGTGTTTAGACGGCAGTCAGCCAGCGGAGATTTCATTCTTACGAGTATGTCATTCCGCTCATTTTATCACTTGGTTTTTCGCGCTTAACCATTGGCAGCGCCGAGCATTCGGGTAAGAGCATAGACATCAAGCGCCTCATGTGTTTGTTGCAATATGTGTACAAGTTTTTTACATTTTTTTTCAACATATCCTTCGTAGTGTCCATGTATACGTACATATTTCGGCGGCTGCCACCAGAAATAGATGAAAAATGTTAAAACTTGCGATATTTCAAATATGTTCAAATTTTATAGTACAAAACCACTTTGCCAGCTTGCCACTTTGTAGCGGCAACAACAACAACGGCAAAGTCATACATGTGTGTATCAGAGTGTAGCAACAACCACCAAGTGACGCCAAAACTTCTAGCCAAATGAAAATTATTTCCATTTTTACCACCATTTCACAGCGTAAAAATTTACGCATTTCACAAAAATTGCCACACGAAATGGCCATCAGCGTGCCGATGCGGCGAGAGCCGAAGTCGGTGAATTGCGCTAAAGCTGAGGAATCGTAAAAAATTACATAGAAATGTGTGCTTGTTTTTTAACAGTAGATTGAGCAAAAATCGAAAAAAGTTATTACAAACAGAAAAATGATTATGATTTCAGCTCTACAATTTGAGTTTTTGTTGTGGTTTTCCGATGTCTCATTTTTCACAGGTGCTGCGGTTCAGAAAACATACCAGAAGTCTTTCGAAGGAATAGTACCGACTCAGTAGCGCTTAGCCTGCTGAAAATCCAGTTCCGTTTCGGTAACAGAATGACATATAGTGTAGGTCCGCTCTGAGCTGATGCATTCTGGGTAACGCTAAATGATCTGCGATTATAACGGAGTCACCAAATCCCAGACTGAACTTTTGCTTTGACATTGACTATAATTAAGAATTAACGTTTTGGATATCATTTTGAAGCCTGGACTAGTTGTGACGACATTCTAGGATAATACTCAGCAGAAATGACTGGAGGCTAATGTCGTAAAGTTCGTTACCGTTGTACATTAAACTACTGACTACTGATAATATTAGTTCTGTTGTACGCGATGGAATCACCAGTACTAGCAGGAGAACTCTGCCAGGATCATGGGATACTACGGACATAAAGGGCGCAAACTGGTAGCTCAACACATTGACTAGAAAACATAAGTCGGACCGACGTTTGGCAGCCAAAATTCTGGATGACTACGGTGATGGACACCCTGAGCAGGTAACTGAGTGGAAAAGGGTTTTCTTCTTCTTTGACTATACAACCGTGGATCGTTCCGGTTCAAAACTTCGCTAGTTGCCTCTACCCTTTGAAAGATCCTGCCAGTTGTATATCTCAACTACAAACAGGTCGCTATGCGTTTGGTTCATCCACTGGATGCGTGGGCGCCCTTGCTTCCATTTTCCACCCATGGGTCTCGAATCGAAAGAGCTTTTCATTGGAGCATCATCTTCCATGGCCTAAACACCGCATTCATTGCATTTTCACGCGCTTAACTATATCCATATCGCATGTATAGCTCATACAGCTCATGGTTCCACCTTCTTCGCTAATCAACGCTGACACGATTGGATCCAAAAACGTTTCGTCGTCATTATCCTTATTTCTACGCCGTAATTTTTCTTGTTGAGGAAGGGATCTACTTCTCAATTGCCTACCAATCCCAAAATAATACAAATCATTTGTAAGAGTTATTCTACGTCTATCTTATAATATATAATATCCGTCCCTAGATTATTGGTGAAAAATTTATGCCGCTTTAACTTTTTCAAATTTAAAGCTGCCAATAGTGCCGTACTTTCCAAGGCGCGAGGAATCTATGTATCTGCCCTGTTTTGTCTTGCTCACGTTCACGACAAGTTCAACCGCTTCCGCTTCTTTTTCTAGGCCTACGATGTCAATATCATTTGTGTACAGGAGTAGCATTGTACCTTAAAATAAGGGATACCACCGCGGTTTAGACTAGCGACAAGTGTATCACTGCGGCGATTTCCGGTGCTTTCATGAAGGTGGTCAGAGGGAACTCTGGGCCATCTCATGAAAGCGTGCTGATGAGCGATCGGCAAGTCTCTACAAAGAGGCAGTGTGTATTGTGGGAAAGTCCATGGACAAAATGGATCTTCCTCTGACCCCTTGAAATCGGAAGTGGCTCCCAGCCGAACTTTCCCCTGCAAGAGAAATTGCGAATATTTTCAAATGTTGTCAACGCACATTTGGCGAGTAACACAGTTAAAAAGAACCAAGCAATACTATCGGCAAGCCTGATACTGCTCAAGGGGGTGTCTCTATATTATCTCAAGGAGTCCAAGGGACCAAAAAAGTATAAGTGTAAGAGGGTGGTTCTACGGACTCTTTCTACTGATGCCAAGGTGAAGAGCCCTCAACCACCTAGTGTGGTAGACGAGAGGGAAGGAGGCGACCTAGCGACCATGGGGGTAGAGACCCTTTTAGCGAAGGTGGTTTAGGGTGAAGGGGTACCCTAAAGAGCATAGCGCTGGACTACCCTTCTTGGCGAAAAGCCTGGCGCTCCTAAATAATAATTTATTTTCTCTTTACATTACTTGTATGTACTTGTTCTCTCTATATTCTGAAAAATGCCCAAAAGTAGGCAACATTTCGTTTTCACTCTTTCCTCAAAAAAACGGAGATAAAATTGCTTACTTTTGAGATTACACTAGCCAATCAGCCCAAACTTAACTGACAGAAGGCTGCCAACGAAACATTGAGCTGTTAATGTTATTTTAGGAGTCAGGCTTCTAAATACCTAAACTCTAGCATTACAAAAGAGTCATTCAGTCAAAGTGAATTTCTATTAATTACTTGAAAGATCAACAGAACAGAGGTAAATTTATTGGATTACGAAAAGTGCTTGAGATCCCATAAAACAATACTCCATTTTAACGCAACAAGAAACAACATTAGTTCATGCTGCTCTCCTTTGAGGTAATGCGACATGCGTCTTTATGAAAACAAAAAAAATTATATAAATGAAGTCTCATAACAATTAAAACCCAGAAAAAGCTGACCCCTAAACGATTTCGGTAACCATGTTAACCTAAGATGTCTAATAAAACACAATTACTTACACTTAATAAATTTTGATTAATCACACAGTTCAGTTAATCTCACCAAATTCTGCTAAATAGCAGAGCAACGAATTGCCACTAGTGCACACATACCAACAAATACACAGGCATACACAGAGAAATATATAGATAAGTACATGTCTATCTCGGTAAATTTAGCGCTTAGAGTCTTCCCCAAAAAAACTGTATATTAAGCGCCTGTGTAAAAACTGCTACTTAGAGAAAGAGAGCAAGCTGATAAAGCTCAATATTTCTATTTTTCTTCCTCTACTTCCGCACATTCCCTACTAATGAATAAATAAGCAAATCGCAATTGACAATTGGACATACAAGTGTTCTTACAATTTGACAGATACCGTTAAACGAATCTATATAGTCGGCTATGGAACCAGGGGAGGAGTAATGGAAGACACAGGGGTTATCAGGAGCACTATTATGGTACACTTTGTTGTCAATAGTATGCCATATGTCTAATACAGTTAGAGAGAGAGAGAGAGAGGTAAAAAAGAGAGCGACATAGTGAACGAGATGCCAAAGAGCCTTTAGCTACATTAACCGAAATGTTGACAAATCAATATGATTGCCAGCTGAGCTACTAAATAATGCATTTAATAATCAGACAACAAAAAAGGCCGAAAAAAAATGCCGAAAAGTATTGTAATTTATTCTGTGGCACAAACAATGACCATAATACGCATGAGAGCTTGCGACAAAACAGCTATTGCCCATGCAGTGTAACCAAGAACAAATGAGGCTTGTGCGTGCCTCGGTCATAACAGTAAACATGTAAGAAAAAATGTAAAACATTACCGGCTTACAATTCGGAAGTTAATTTTTGGACAAAGTGATTTACGCACAGAATTTGTCAACATTTGTAGCAAGAAATTACGAAAATATCGAGCACAATGGAAATTGTGCACATAAATAAATAAATGTTGCAAAATTCGTTGAGGGGAAATCACTGCCGCAAATAATATGGTTACAAATTGGGTGGTTAACGACACAGCAGAGTGAGGGTAATGATGGTCAAGGGCGCATGTATACGAAGATAACGTTTAAAGCTCAATTTGAAGGGAAAAGAAGAAGTGGTTGATTATAAAATTTCGTACGGCATTTAATGCAACAATATGTTAATGAAGTGTGACAAATATAATGAGTATGCAATTTTGTGGCTTTGACAACTTTTTAGTTGATTTATGAAGCAGTCTCTCACAAACAGACAATCGGTTGGATTGGAGCTATATTTTAAAGCAGTCTCAACTACATAAATTGTTGTGTTGAAGCTTCCATTCAGTATAAATTGCTATTTTCTAACAGTTTACTGTTACATAACTGCAAAACTGTAGACCTTTTTTTCAAAATCTGGTTTTTGAACAAACTTTTGTATGGTAGCTATGTACTATAACCACTCGATCTTGATAATTTTCAGTGAATGCATTCCAATCATGAAGAGAAGAAATACAACTAAAATTCATGCTTATAACTATTTAACTGAATGAGTTGTGATATAAACCCCTGTTTTTTAACAAAAATTTGTATGGAGCTATATGATATAGTCACCCGATCTTAATAATTTTCACTGACTACTTTTAAACCAAGATACTAAGAAACATAACAAAAATTCATATTCATAGCTACTCAATTAAGTGAGTTATGATATAAAGTTCGGGTTTTTTAACAACATTTCGTATGGGCGCTATACTTTATAGTCACTCGATCTTGATAATTTTCACTGAATCCGTTGCAATCATAATAAGAAGAAACACAACCAAAATGCATGCTTGTAGCTATATAAATGAGGAAGTTATTATGTAACATCCAGTTTTTTAACCAGAATTTGCATGGCCGCCACATATTTCAGTCGTCCAAACTGAAAAATTTTTAGTGCCCATTTTCCAATCATTTTCACAAAACAATGTACAGAAATTTTATCTTTGGAACAATTCAATTGAGGTAATTATGATATAAAATTCTATTTTTCAACTACAATTTGCAAGGGCGCTACGTGCTTTGTCATTCGATATTCATAATTTTCAGTGCATACTATTCTTATAAAAGAGAAAACATATCAAATTTGTTACCATTTAATTAAGGAAGCTTTAACTGAAAGCATCACATCTGAAAAATGAGCTACTTCACCCCTTTTCAGGGTGGGGTTTCATATTTATGTTGTTAAGACTGGCGTGTCATGACTAGCGTCCAATTTCCAGGTTCTGCTCCAGGTTCTCCCAGTTTTACTCGTTTAGAAGTATGACAACTATGGTGTTGTCCATATTCAGGGGGCTGACAAGATTATAGAGATTTTCTCCGATATGGGCCACCAACCTGCTCAGTTTAAAAGCTGGTTTAGACGCCTTTTCCTCAGGGTGTAACTGACGCGGCCAGGGCCAGTGGTCTAAGCTGAGGATTTATCCCTGCACAATTTCTGACGTCACTTTTAATTTTCGTGGTCCCTTAAAAGCCTTTTACTTTGTCTTCCAACTAGTTTTTCCTCATTAGTCTGAGATATGTGGTTTCTAACATATTTTCCTTTTACTTGTCGTGGTATCTTAAAAGCATTTTTCTACAAGACTCTGTCTACCAAATAACTTTTCCCCATTAGGCTGAGATATGTGGGTGCTTAGATGTTTCCCTCTGTGGGCCGAGGATTGATCCTCAAAGGATTTTTACTGCAAAACTCTGCCTTGCAAATTGGCATCGAGCTCTGTCGAAAGAATTCCGCGCATTTTGTTGTTATTGTATTTGTATCCTTGTAAGGGAGTTAAGGAAGTACCACCCATCTGCTTTGAGGGCGTCTACTTGTCCACGTGGACAATGACTGGGACTTCAATGCTTCTCCCAAATATAACCACGCTGACATCCGCAGTAAAAACTTTTAAAGCTGCTACATGGTCGTTTACCGCGACTCCTTTTTTCCGAGTGATATATGCAGTTTTCTCGGCATTTTACACCATAGAGGTTATTTTAAAGTTTTCCTCTTTTGGTTCGCATTCAGCTCTGTCGAAAGCATTCGGCGCATTTTGTCGTGATGGTTTCTTGAAAGGGAGTAAAGGAAGCTAAATAGATAAATAATTGAAGAATGCACCGCGACCTTAGGTCTATTGTGCCCTCTCCTAATTCACAGGAACTTACTTAGCCCCAGCATATTGATAAAGTCTAATATCCTGCTGGGTGCCAGTGAGGCGATGTGATCCCTATCCGGAAACATGGATCCAAGCGCCTTTGACCTGCGTCTGCAGACTGCGATGCAGTCGATTAGTAGGTGCTCCGGGGTTTCAGGCTCCCTGTCGCAAAACCGGCAGATAGTGCGAGAGGCTAGTCCCATTTTAAATAAATGCCTTTTCAGCTTGTAGTGGCGGGTGTAGAATGCGACCAGAAGCCTGAGTTTGTCCCTTGGGAGGTTAGTTATTGATTTAAACCTGTTCTGGTTGTACCCCCCCTTTACACCATCTACAACCGTTCTATCACTCTTAGCGAGTGACTTTCCTCCTCTCCTTCTTGGTGAAGCCATCTTTACCCTCACCATTCAACATTTCGTCAAAACCTTCTTTCAATAAAGAAGGCGACGTACATAGTATGCCTGATCGCCGCAACCGCCACGAGCGTAATAAACGAGGTCTGGTTCAAAACCATCAAACATTCAATGACAAATTAGCGATTTATTTACAGTTCTGTCGTACAGCTCTGTCGAAAGCATTCCGCGCATTTCGTAGTAATGGGTTCTTCTATCCTTGAGAGGGAGGAAGAACCACCAATCTCTTTGAGGGCGTCTACTTGTCCACGAAGGTGGACGTTATTCGCAATGACTGGTACTTCAATGATATCCGCCATAACAGCTTTTAAAACTGCTACATGGCTATTCACCGCGACTCCTTTTTCCCCACATACAAAGCTTTCTCGACATTTTACGCCATTCGATTGAAATATGTGGGTATTTCTCTAATGGTTCCCATCAAACGCTGTCGAAGGCATTCCGCACATTTCATTGTGATTGCTTCTTCTCCCCTTGGTTTTAGCATTCTTGCGAGACGCTTAAGACAAGTATGCTCCTAAGGTCACCTTTAAGTTCCGCCATTAGGCTGAGATATGTGGGTATTATAAAGTTCTCCTCCTATAGTTCGCTTCGAACTCTGTCGAAAGCATTCCGCGCATTTCGTAGTAATGGTTTCTTGAGAGGGAGTGAAGGAAGGC
This sequence comes from Bactrocera correcta, assembly GCA_027475135.1. Classification (NCBI taxonomy): domain Eukaryota; kingdom Metazoa; phylum Arthropoda; class Insecta; order Diptera; family Tephritidae; genus Bactrocera; species Bactrocera correcta. The sequence continues at coordinate 66,163,707 of CM050323.1, read as the reverse complement.
GACGTAGTATATCTGATCGCCACAACCGCCACGAGTGTAATAAACGAGGTCTCGTTCAAAACCATCAAACAGTCAATGACAAATTAGCGATTCATTTACTGTTGTTATTATATTTACAGTTATGCAAAATATAGCATTTCAGACTACATCATGTAAAAGTGAAAACTTTTGCGACGACAGCAATGTAATTTTTCAGATTTCACTGCTAATGCGGCATTACAAGATTCAGGCGAATTATGAACTTTTTGTCGAATAAGCACAGACGTACATTCATATGACATATTGTGTTTTCGACGCAATTATTTAGATAATTAATTTAATCACTGTTTCGCACGCAATCATCTGACGGTTAATTAAGTTAAATTTTTATGCATTAATGATATTATTAACTCGATTGAAAAAATGGATGGAATGAACGCTAAATGCTTGGCTGGTCGAAGTTAGGGTATTTATTTGCATATCTCCCCAGCTGGTTTCCTTATAATTATTAAAATTTTAATCAGTGCCTGTTTTAGCAACGCGCCTAAAAGTAGGCCATTCTAGTTTTCTAGGAATTATGGAAAATTAAAAAATTTAAAATTAATTTAGTCATTTTTATTGCAATCGAAATAATCTTACAACAGTAAACCGGAGAGGCATCGAGTTTCAATTTTGTGTAACAAAATATCTCATATTTATAATTAATTGATTTTCAAATACGCCTAAAGGTAGGCAATATTTTTGAAACTATTCCACAGCACCAGATTACTTTTACCAAATTTTGGTTTATCTAATTCTAAAAGATGATATTTATGCCACGTGTGGGGTTTTGGTGGAACTTTATTTTTATTATTTAATATTTAATATTTAACTTTTCAATTTTAATTTTTTTTGCCATTAATTTAGCTAAATTTTTTTATTATATAAATTACCCATCTTATACCAGCGCATGTGATTTCTTGCTACACTTTCGCTATATATAGCGCTTGTAAATATATTCATACCTCATTTTCCTTATGACCGGCCCAGCATTTGGTGTGCTTCAACATGCTGCTGCGTTCTTCAAAGACTTTTTATTTTGAAAAAAAAAATTTTGGTCTATTAACCAAGCATCCTTGAAGACCACTTCGCAAACTAATGAAGGCAGTCTAAAAAATTTCCCTAGCAAACTAAGAATAAGTATTCCTTCATTCCCTCCATTAACTAAGTATCCTGTTTATAAGTTATTTTAAACTCCTCATCAGCAGTCAGTTAAGAAAGTTTTATGCCTCTTATTTTTTCAATTCTTCTCTGGCCATTGCGGCTAAATAAGTTATCGATATGATGCTCTTTTGCGTTATATTGATCTTTTAGAGATAACTGCATTGAATTCAAATCAGTAAGCAAATTCTTCGATTAATAACTGATCAAGTTCTATAAAGTCCTTCAAATATATTCTTCTTTCTTTCCTCCTTAATCTATCCAAAGGTTGTTATGTTAGCCTCACAGGCTAATTGTTGTTATTATTATAAATTAAGTTCTACTGGATTCGCAATTTTTGACCGGCTAAAAAATCCGGGTCCATTCCGAATATGTAGAGCCGACTGTCGTGGGAACGGTCATATGGTGTAGTAGTCATATGGCTTCGTTTCGTGCCTGAGGCGCAGTCATCCTTGAGTAAGCCTGTGCTTGACGTAAATTTCAACAGAGACAAGAAAAGTGCACAAGAGTTGCTTCGTTTAAATCTTGATGTCTTATTCTTGATGCTTCCATCCCTGTTTATAATGTTTTTATTTGATCGCCATTTATTTTTATTTTTTGATTTTTAAACAAAATTTTCGGCGTGCACCTTTCTGGCCTCCCTTTCCAGTTTACTTTCACCAATTGCTCGATGTATTCCTATCCTTTTGGAATTTGTTATCCATTTCTAAGCTTTTGTTTTTCTTATTCTTTATTGGCCCAGACACCGCTTATGCGGTTATAGTCGAAATTACGATAGCGGACCAGAACTCTTGTTTAGCTGCTGGTGACAGCAGATGTATGTGAGCGCTCAGAGAACTTTCCTCACTTCTGTGAACTTATATAACATCCATTCCTTTCTTTTACTACTTGTGTGGTCTGTGGTAACTGCGGACCTATTATGCTAAACGAGGTTGTGAAAGTGTTGGTCCAGATGTACCAGTTGTACTAATTGCGGAAGTGGAAGGCTTGGTCCAGATACACCAGCGGAACTAAGTGGGTAATTAGCGTGTAATAAATGTATAAAATTACCATGCAGCAGGACTCATTTTTCTCGCAAACAAAAATAAATGAGAAGGTAACAAATAAAACAACCGAAATATATACCGTAGAATTGATGTGCTCGGTAGAAGTGAAGAGCAGCAGAGGAAAATGTTTGCTCTGGCAGAAATATGACGGTAAAAAAGAACCATCGCGCATGACTTAAGACGAATCAAGCATTCATAAAATTACGAAACCGTCTAGGCTCTAAAGCAATTGAAAAAACGTTGGTGGAACCGATCCACTCTCTGTATTGTCATTCCGTCTGAAAATATATTGAAAAACTTTGAAAGGTAACTGGTCTATCAGCATTCCACAAATTTCTAGCTTGAAAATCGTCGTCTGAAATTGTTCTTTGTAAAATTGTAACACATATTTTCTTTCTTTACAAAATAAAAAAGTATGTATATATGAAAAAAACTCCTTGCCACAAAATTTAATATGTGAACTAAATTTTCATTAAATAATGTAAACAATATCATCGAATATTAAAAGTTTACATTCCCTTCAATTTATTGTATTTAAATTAGGTTCCATTAGTGGCGCCTAAGACTATGCTGCGTTTAAATGTGCCAAATATTCATGATATATGTTCAGTTGATATCTTCAGGTATCTCGAACAATTTCTTTTTTTGCGACTTTTTTGATGCTATTGTCGGCTGTTATTTAGGGCGTCCACTGTCTTCATCGTCCAATGCTGCTCATTTCGACTGCTTAAAACTTACCAAACCACTTTCAACGTTTGATTTTCTTGGTGCAGAGTTCAAACAATGATAAGTGCAAACCTAGGCTTGAACAGTATTTTCTTCCGCCAAAAGTCATGCCTTATTAGCACACGAAATTTATTTCGAAACACCATCAACCATATTGAGACCCAGCATTAATATTTTTTTTTTTTTTTTTTTTTTTTTTTATTAAACCTTACATAATAAACAAATTATTATATAAACTAAAGTACGCAGCGCTAGCATCATAGGCTTTCGGCTGCCAGCATTAATAATTGGACAATATTCGACCAAATAGAACACGTCCAGCACACAGTGAAGAAAATATAGCTGCTTTAGCTAAGAGTTTACACCAAGATCGTGGCGAGCCGATCCACTGCCGTTCACAACAACTCGGAAAACTGTATGGAACGACTTGGCGCATTTAACATCGAGATCTTAAATTAAAAGCGTTCAAAATACAGCTTGTGCCAGAACTGAAGCCGCTCGACTTCGCTTCGCTCTATGAACTCTTGTAAAGCTCCAAGAAAATCCAACGTTTTCAAACCAAATTTTGTGCAGAGATGATGGCCATTTCTGGCTCAATGGGCATGAAAGAAAAAAATTACCACTTTTGGGACGCATGGCAACCTGAAGAGATTCAAGGGTTGATATTTCATTCAGAAAAATACGTTTTGGTGTGGTTTGTAGGTCGGTGAAAAAAATTGGTCTATATTTCTTCAAAATTATGCCGGTGAGAACGTAACCGTCAATGGCGGCCTTTATTGCGCCATAATAACCGAAATTTAAGGTCGTGATCTCGGCGACATCTGGTTTCAACAGGAGAGCGCTACTTCCCACACATCACATTAATCAATGAATTTAATGAGGCAACAAATCGGTGAGCAGATAATTTAACGTTTTAGTAAGCTCGATTGTCTACCAAGATCGTGTGATATCACTGCATTAGACCTTTTCCTTTGGGGATATGTAGAGTCTAAAGTCTATGAGAGCAATCCCACTTCCACTCAGGCCTTGGAGCAAAACATAACGAGTAGCAAAATATCATCGAACGAGTCATCGAAAATTGGACTCAACGGATGGATCACTGAGGCATAGACCCCGGAAAACATTTGAAAGAGATAAACGTCAAGAAATAAATCCCAAACAATGTCCTTTCGAATGATAATAAACATTCCCCATTAGATTTGAAGTTTCTGTGTTTTTTCTTAAAAAAATTCATTTTATCACCCTTTATAAGGATTATATTCATAGATTGATTTCTTATCAGCTACCTCAAACGATGTTGGTAATATGGTTCTGCACACCTTTAGTACTTGATAAGAAAAATGTACAGGTATCTCTAATATTGCACACATCGATCTCCGAGGCCACATTTGAGTGTTTCGTATAAACATGAAACAGAACTCACATATGGCCCACGATCCGCATATATTATTTAGAAGATTCCAATCGACTTACCCACAAATGCATAAATAAATCAGTAGCGTTCCACGAAAAAGCGCAGTCAAGTCCAAAAAAGTTTGCCCCCAAACTGCAAGAAACAGCGTGCGCCACAGCTAATCATAATGGGGATTTGCAGCGCATCTTTGAAACTCACGAAATGTGGCATCATATGCTTAGCAACGCCAACAGGCGTCATAATAACGCCAACATTAAAAAAGGCGAGCGCAAACTTCCGGGAGCAAAATAAAAACCAAAAAACAAATAAAAAATAAAAAAAAAAAGAATACATAGGGCCCAAAAACAAGAAAAAAAAAGCCAGTGGTGAGGAGTGCGGAGCAACGCAGAAGTGCTGCGCTCACAAATGACATCGGAAACGCTCATCCAATTTCACAGGCAACAACCGGAAATGGCATTTACATGCATGCAACACAGGCGCAACACTTCAGCGCTGGAGTTCGTAACAAAAACAACAAGCGTGCATGTTTGTTGTTGCTTTTTTCGAAGCTGATTGGGATGCGCGCATATCACGAACTTCGCTAACCGTTGCATACCATTTTTACCACTGCTCTTTTTAACTTGCCGCTTTGCCAACTTCCAGCAGCAGAGTTGCGCGAGACTACGCGGCGTATGAGCGCTGTTGCAAAACAAAAATGCACTTGAACGAAAAGTATTTGTGAAAAAGTTTCAATTTCTCAAAGAAATTTTGTGCGGTTTGGCACAAACGAAACGGAACGAAGTGAAAACAAAAAAAATATTGAAAATGTTATGCAACAACAACATATGGGAAAATATGGTATTTGCCAAAATTGAAGTTGGTAGCGCGACTGCACTGTGAGGTTGCTGGTGGTAAAAAAGTGTATTTGAGTTTTTTGAATCAAATTTTTATTTAAGAAAATATAATAGTTCTCAGAAAATATATTTTTAGATCTCTAATAGATATTATGCCTAAAGGTTTGCTATAGAAGACTGAAATTATTACTCACAAAGTCTCTGTATTTCATACATTAGTCAAATATCTTTTTGAACAGAAAACAACCGACCGGTAATTGCCTACAGGCGCAAATAGAAAAAATTATATTACGATACCGGAACCAACCTGGACTTTTTGCCGCCAAGGGAAACTGTTTGGATTCATAAGTAATAACTATAAAAGCCTGGAAATCCAACGCAGGATAACTCTTGCCAAAAGGTATTACTTCGGATTGAGAAGTAAAGTCCTCTCTCGACAAACAAAAACTAAACTCTATAAGTCACTCATAATTCCCGTCCTGATGTATGGTGCAGAGGCTTGGACGATGACAACAACTGATGAGTCGACGGCGCGAGTTTTCGAGAGAAAACTTCTGTGAAAGATTTATGGTCCTTTGCGCGTTGGCCACGGCGAATATCGCATTCAATGAAACGATGAGCGATGACGACATTGACATAGTTCAGCGAATTAAAAGACAACGGCTACGCTGGTAGGTCATGTTGTTTGGAATGGACGAAGACACTGCAGTTAAAAACCCACTCAGTACCCGCCGAGGGAAGCAGAGGAAAAGGAAGACCTCCACTCCGTTGAAAGGACCAGGTGGAAAGGACCTGGCTTTGCTTTGAATATCCAATTTGGCTATAATGGGAAGGGCCCCCAAAAGAAGAAAAGAACGCCCCGCTGTTGGTTAACTCCCCTCCAAATCGACGTAACCCGGTGCTTCCCCCCCCAGTAAAGAAGAAAAAGAATAACCGGCTTATGCTCCCAGTTAAAGAGCATAATGAACCTCCTCCCTCTGAAGCAGAAACCACCACCCATCGCAGACGAAGAGCTCGAGTTGCCGCGAGAAATGCCAGTGACCCTAGCGCAGCATCGTTCTGGATGTTGTAGCAGCTTGAACTCCTACTTATCCGAAATAGACCTCGACATATCCAATGTATGTCCTGCATACAACGAGCCTTCGCATAACACTGATGCCCTGCCAACCCTACTTATCTAACACCCTTTTCTCTTTGGTCCGACCCCATCGAAACACACGTCTCCTGGACCTCCCGCAAGATGACGTCGACGGCAACATAGATAACCCTTACATTCCTAACGGGGATTGAGTAATCGTTAAAACAACAAAAACAACAGGAAAAGCACTGTTTGGATTGATAAGTAATAACTAGGTAGGCGTCGTAGTTGTGATGAATTTTACACCAGGGTCAAAGCTGTAGTTATTTACTACTACTACTCGGAGAATCGAAAAGTGATTGACCAGATTTCGAATAGGTTTTTAGTTGTGCATATCTTGACCTAACTTAATTACGCACATCATCCAGAAGAGCGCTGTTTTGACAGACGATTTCGCCGTCCGAATTGTGTGCTATAGGCTCGTTGTCATTTGATGAATCCATCTTCAGTCTTGAGCGCAATTTCTTGATTCCTATTTCTAAGAGTCTTTGTATTTGTCGCTTTATAAATTCACTACACATTCAGAAAATCATGCTTTTAAGAGATCTGTCTTCAGGTTTTCAATTTTTTTAATTCCTTTCTCTTACTTTGTGAGAGATATAAAGAAGGTTTCTAAATCTTCAGAAGTACCATGAATTCAGATATGCTGGCTGAACCATGCGGAGATGCAGAGTAATTGGTCCAGAAACACAAGCTGAACTAAATACGATGGAGAAAAAATTGTCCATGATACACCAGCTGAACTAAGTGAGGAGGTGAAGGGCTTGGTCCACATAAAAAATAAACAAAGTGTTCAACATTTTTCAACAACTATAGAAGCGGTTGATGTATTTGAAAGGGATATTTTGGGAGATACCTCAATCACAGTGGCGAAAGTGGTGGAAAATATCTTCAAACGTTAAGAAAAATGTATAGATTTCAATGAAGAATATTTTGAAAAACAGTAAAGCGATTTTCAAGTATTAAAAAATTTATTTTGTTCTCGAATACCAAAATATAAAAGCCACCTACGTATATTAGTTGAACAAAAGCAAAAGAAGCAGAATTTAAAACAGCTAAGGCTTGGTCCAGAAACACCAGCTGAACTAAGTGAGGAATTTAGAAAAAGGAATAATAAATGGAAAAAAGAAAAAGTATCATAAAGGCGGGACCCATTTCCCTCACAAACAAAAAAAATTTAAAAGAAGGAAACAACAGAACTCAAACAAGAAAAAAGAAGGAACAGTAAACTAATGAAATCTTAGGTAGAAGTGTAAAGAGGTAAGGGAAATGATACTCTGGCAGGAGAATATCGATGAAGAAGATCATCACTGTTGACTTAAATCCTGCCAAGCATGCACAAGATCCCAAAAGCCTTTAGACTCCAATGAGCAAAGAGTTGGTAAAAAAACTGGTGGAATCGGTGCACTCTTTGTCTTGCCATGTCGTGGGAAACTACATATTGAAAAACTTTGAAAGGTAACCGGTCTACCCAAAGGCCAAACGAATTTAAAAAAAACTGTAAAAACAAAATTATTTATAATCTAAAACAGAGAAAATAATAAATTACAAAAAATGTCTATAAAAAATTAAATATTATTTTAGTTAATATTAAAAAGTAAAATACATTTATTAATAAGCCATCGAGTGCTAAAAAGACCCATTGCTTTAAAAAGCAAAATTTTATAATATTGTTTTTATTCTGAACAAAAAGCCTAAAGGTAGGCTTCCTTAACATGTGAAGCATACCTTCAGGCTTTTTGTTCATTCTTTAATAATACCTAAAAACAGTTAGTAAGAAAATAATTAACATTCAAAGGTGTATTTGGCAGAAATTAAAAAAAATCGAACACGAAAATATTATTTTTCTGTTCATTTACTAAATATTTACTATTTCCCATAGAAATTGTATCGATAGTGAGACCACAGAGTCTGTTAAAATTTGCATCAAGCATAGGCATTCCAAAGGATGAATACTCCTCATGGAACTAGAAACTGAACTCCCAACTTTGGGACCGCAAAAGACCAAAACTGGTCTATGCGTGGCTTATTGGCCTACCAAATTAAACTAACCTTACCTAAAGGGAAAATTTTAAGAGATGAGGGTAATCGAATTGGTTTAAAAGAAAAAAAATTTTAAACATCTTAACGGGAGTAGTCTGGTAACTTATGCCTATTTTCATGACTTCTTTCGAGTGTAGGGTTTTTTTTAAGGGAAAAAAAAAATGAATTATCTCGAATATTTTGAGTGTTTTAATTTACATAATGAAAATATAAAAAACCCACTATTATTATTGTCACTCGAAGTTGGAATTTCAAAAAAAAAAAAGCACGTTTAGTGGCCTGGGTGATTTTGGCTCTTGATGTTATCTGAAATCAAATATTCTTGATTATTCTGAATCTTTTAGACATGTCATTCTGGCCGGAACTACTGAAGTTAAATTTCAAGGGTAAATAACAAAATGGCGGACTTTGAAAAAAAAAGTCCTTTTATTATTTGCAAAGAAAGAGGGTTTTAAAATAAAAAGTTAGGGGGTGAAATGCCGAGAGAACTATAAGTCGGGGAGAACAACCTGTTAAAATTTGAAAGCAATCGGTTCAGTACAAAAAAAGATAGAACCCAGGGGAGACCAGAAAAACAATGTTTTGAAAAAAACGCATTTAAAGTTCAACAACTGCGAGAGAGAGGGAAATTCCCGGGCGCTTTAGGAAACTCGTTATAACTCCCGAAATAAATTTGAATTTCTGTCTGAAATTTTCACAGTATATTCTCAAGACATTATACCTTTTAAATTAAGCAAAAAAAAACGATTTTTTGAAACAAAAGACTATTACCTTAAAGGAAAAAAGTACTCATTTTAAAATATTCATATTAGCATCTGGTTTCAACCGTTTGTTCGACAAGATGTTAAGACTTATTTTTCCAAATCTATACACAATTGCGGATAAATCGAAAGAATCGATATAGTTTTTGAGACCCCTAGAGCCGTTAAAAAAGATAAAACACTTCTTTTCTCAGAGCTTTCATTAAACTATATTTCGTCAAAAAAGTAGGTATATTTTATAAACCTTTTTGTTTAAGCTCGGATGCAACCGAACATCATTTCCTATTAAAATCCTGAATAGAGTCTTAGAGATTCTCTAAGTTTGTACCACCCAAGAGGAAACGACGGAGACGCTATAATGTATAAATAAAAAGCGAGAGGAGCCCCATAAATCCCCCTGTAGTAGTTTTTGTCACGGTTATCTAATCCAGCTTGGGTGGTAAGGTTCAAATTGGTTGTCATTTTGCTTTTTTTTTTATACACCTTCTTTGGGGCCACGCCCAAGCAGGGCTTGCGGTACAGTACGTCTGCGTACGACGCCTTGAACTCCGTAGTCATTGCTTGTATTTGGTTCACGGGACTGCCGTTGGGCATTACTGCGCTCAGACACTCATTTTCGCCCTAACTCTAATTAATCTTTCTATTTTCGCTGCGTTGTCAGTCCTTCTTCCTTATATCTTGCTTAGCTATAGCTGACTCTCACTCTGTCGTAAACCACCTTCAATTGGATCATGTAAGACACAATATTCTTCGGCGTAACTCGATCGTTTCTCTGGTTCTCTACTTCAAATCTCTCTTTTTCAAGAAGATATGCAAAGCGTTTTCTGCGCTGCTGCAGCAGAAGGAGGTTGGTTACAACGAAGTCCAGGAAACGTGCTGTTTCGACGGATTCGGACCATAGTGAGAGGGATGTTAGGTGAGTGGGGTTTACTGGACATGCAAAGAGGTGCTTATAGTAATGCTGGGATGCAGCTGGACATACATGCATTGGGTATATCGATGTAGATTCTGGATAAGTAAGAGTATAAACTGCTTCAGTACCCAGAAGGAAGTGGCGTAGGGGTGATTGTGGATTTTCGTTGCAACTCGAGCTCGTCGGGACTGAGTAATAGTTTGACTCCAAGTATGCCATTCACTGGGAGGAAGTCGGTAAAGGTGTTAATAGCTCAAATGTAAATGGCTGTCAGTGCATGTCTGAAGTGAGTTTCGTCGGAAGTCTGATCGGCGACGTAGTCAGGAAAAGTCTTCTTGATGAAGAGACGGTTTCTCTTCAAGCAGACGACTGCAGAGATGGTTTCTGTGAAATCATCGTTCTCATCGGACTAAATGATGAGGAGGCATGGATAATGACAACATTTGATGGTTCCGCATTACAAGTGTTCGAGAGAAAGGTTTTGTGGAAAATGTATTCTTTGTATATTGTCAATGAGGAATACCGCAGTCAAAGGAACTATGAGCTAGACGAGATTGACGGAGATATTGATTGGTACCCCGAATCTAGAGACAGCGTTGCGCTGGCTAGGTCATGTTGTCTGGATTGGTGAGAGCACTCTAGCTTTAAAAGTATGCGATTCAGTGCCCGATGTTGAAAGTGGAGAAGAGAAGAGGTCCACTTCGTTGGAGAAATCGGGTGGAAAAGGGCCTGAAACCACTTCGTACATTCAAATGACACTTTGAGTTATATTCAACCTTATTTTGATATTTTTAAGCACAATTTACGAGTAAACGTTACACTGTGCGTCAAAAACAAAACTTCAAAAACTAGTACTTTTTTAACCAGATCTCCTCAATTACCGCTAGCGCACAAACGTTGCAACACCGAACGGATGATGTAATCGGCTTGCGTATTGTGTAAACGCAACGCACGCAAAATGCATGAAAAGTTATGGAAAAAGTTTCCGTGCCGCTACTCGCAACACGATTCGCTAGAGCCTCCTTCTTTACTTTTTTGTCGGAATATTTGCGCGCTCTTCAAATGGAATCTGTCTTACAATAGTTTTGCTGGTGTGCATGTGCGTGTCAGCCTTCTGTCATGCCACAAGCCGCATGCCGCACCGATTTTGGCACAGCAAGACGCAGTTTGCCGGAATTTGTCTTATTCTTTTCAGCTGTCAAAGTATCTCGTTCTCTCTCAGTGACTTGCTGCATAACGCTCTTGCTCTCGCTCATCTCGCCTTTGCTTACTTTGGCAATTTGCCTTGACAAAGTCATGACAACTTGTGTGAAAATTTTCTTGAAACAATAATTACATCAGCACGAAAAGACAATTCCCGGATATTACCACACTATGTGGCACGATTGTGTGTCCATGTTTGAGTGTGTGTGTGTGTGGAAATGTGCACAAACAGTTAGGCAAACGTAGTCAAACAAATTGTCAAAGTGTATGAATAAGTTTTGCTGCAAATGCTAGGAGCGTTCGCATGGAGTTGGTGGCGGCAGCAGCTCATAAATGCGTTGCATGGCAGCCAAAATGCAAGTTAAATGCTGTGGCAACCACTTAAGTCCTTTGCTGCGACACAAATACACTCATATCGGAAAATGTATATGTTTCCATGTGGAGTGGGCTGCGCACTCGAAAATATTACTTGCATAAATTCGGCATGCCACTTGCTAAAATGTGCGAAATTTATTAGGCAGGAAACCGTATGTGGCTTATTTACTTTGCAAGTACTACTTCAAAATGCCTGCCAGGGGTTGCCAACAAATAAACAAGGCGCACACACAAATTGACAGCTTGGACTGACAGTGAGTGAAATAGGCAGTTTATTGTTTTTGTAACAACAATTTACTTACATGTAAGTATGAAATAGTTTTGGGTGCGTCCTTGTTTCTTACACCGAAGAAAAAGTGTGAAAAGAAAATTTATGTTCTAGTAAAAATGAACACGAAAAAGGTTAACAATGGCTCATTTTTGACAGATCAGGCCTGAGTCGTGTGAAGCTGTCATGTGATTTTCGTTTAATGGAAAAACTTACGTCTGTATAGTCTTTATACATCGTTCAACTTTATTACGAAATTTCGCGTTCGCGTTTCGTTCCACTTATGGTCAACATAATCGGCCTACTGAGCGTACTATTCGCTATCTGCAGCAATCCGGACTGACATATGGAACGACTTGGCGACATCACTTCGCTCTATGAGCCAATCCGACGTTTTCGAACCAAATGTTGTTCAGCGATGAGGTATATTTCTGGCTCAAAAATGATGATGGTCGGAACGTTAACGTCAATGGCGACCATTATCGCGCCATGAGAACCAAGTATTTGGTGCTTGAAGTTGAAGCCAGTGATCTCGGTTTCAACAAGACGACGCCACTTCCTACAAGTCACATCAATCATTGATGAGTTGTTGAGAGAACACTGCGGTAAGCAGTAATTTAATTTTTGGGCCGGTCGATTGGCTACAGAGATCGTGTGGTATCATCCTGATAGACTTTTTACTTTAGGTATATGTAAAGTCTATTGTCTATGCGGACAATCCTGCTTCGATTCAAGCCTTGACATCATTCGTCAGTTACCGGTTGAAATGCTCAAACAAGTCATCGAAAATTGGACTAAACGGATGGACCATCTGAAACGTAGGGGCGGCCAACATTTGAAGAAGATAATTTTCGAAAACTGAGTTCCAAGGAATATTCTTTCAAATGATAATAAGCGTTTCCTATTAAATTTGATGTTTCTGTGTTTTCTCTTTAAAAATGCAGATTTGGGAATGAGAAAATCTTTATCTCGATTCTGTTCGTTCAATTCGTATGGCAGCTATATAATGGGTTGTCAAAAATTTCTTGCGGTGTTTTTATTGAATCAATTCGTGTGGCACCCATACATCGAGCTTCTTAGTGACTCCAAGCTTCTTCAAATAGTTTATAACGATTTGATGACTACTATGCCGGTCTCTTTCGACCAATTCAGCGATTTTATCGCAATTTTCGATGACAGGCCTTCCGGAGCGTGGCGTATCTTTGACCACCTCTACACCGGAACGAAAACGTTGAAACCATCGTTGTGCGGTGGAAATGGTAACTGTATCGGGTCCATACACTGCACAAATTTTATTGGCGGCTTGAGATGCATTTTTGCCTTTATCGTAGTAGTACTGTAAACTATGCCGTATTTTCTCTTTATTTTGCTCCATGTTTGCGACGCTATAACTCACGAACGACTTAAAAGAAACAACAATCAATAAAATATGTGTTAGCGCATGAAATGAGCTTTCCAAAAAGGTATGGCATGACCCGATGCGACGAATATAACTAGAACTACGCGCTTTCAGCGCCAACTAGCGAAAATACCGCAAGACTTTTTGTTTGCGACGCTATAACTCACGAACGACTTAAAAGAAACAACAATCAATAAAATATGTGTTAGCGCATGAAATGAGCTTTCCAAAAAGGTATGGCATGACCCGATGCGACGAATATAACTAGAACTACGCGCTTTCAGCGCCAACTAGCGAAAATACCGCAAGACTTTTTGACAACCTACTATAGGGTTGCATATTGTAAAGAATCTTACAAAATTTTGTGAAGTTATTTTATTACATAAACAAGATAACAACAGACCGATATATCGAAAACTGATACCCCTTTCGTGTTAAAATAGAAATAAAAAAATCATTAGTAAACATGGCAAGTCTTGACAATTTTTCAAACTGTACAAACAACCATTTGCATTTTAGTCTTGTGACTATGAAAATCACACTACTACTTTTAAATATTTGAGAAATATTTACCTCAGAAAGTACATGATACTTTTTCGAACAATTTATCGACTCATAGCTACGTCAGGTCTCTAAATATTATTTCTATCTTATCACTATGAGCTTCCCAAGCCTCTCCGTTACGCAAAAATCTAGAACCTCACTCGAGCTTTTTTGGATAAGTTCCTCGCCTTATATTGATTCCTAATTTATTGTACAAGTATCTTCATAGGCTTATAATTTCCTGCTCGAACGACTTTTACACTTCACTCCTAAACTTATTTCCAAGCCATTGAGTTTTATTCAAGTATCCTGTCATTTATACTTAATAGTTCGCAGCCAGTTTGTCTTTTTTTTACATTAAGCTCCAAACCTTTATTTTCCAAATTCACATTTTCTACGAATACCTAAGTTCTTACATATTACTGAGCCGATAACCCACAATAACCAAATTCTTCGTTTCACTTACTTACTTTGTTTATAATCCTGGATTGTATAGCAATCTGAGGAAGAAGACTTAAGGCCCTGGACTCCATTTACATCAGCAGGGATCACATCATCTCAGTAGCGCCTGGCAAACTCCTGGAACTGTTCAGGCTGCTGGAACTCTGGGGATGCATGTGATATAGGAGAGGGCACAGTAGACCCTAGACCGCGGTGCATTACCTCATTAATCTAACGGGTGATTTTTTAAGAGCTTGATAACTTTTTAAAAAAAAAAAACGCATAAAATTTGCAAAATCTCATCGGTTCTTTATTTGAAACGTTAGATTGGTTCATGACATTTACTTTTTGAAGATAATTTCATTTAAATGTTGACCGCGGCTGCGTCTTAGGTGGTCCATTCGGAAAGTCCAATTTTGGGCAACTTTTTCGAGCATTTCGGCCGGAATAGCCCGAATTTCTTCGGAAATGTTGTCTTCCAAAGCTGGAATAGTTGCTGGCTTATTTCTGTAGACTTTAGACTTGACGTAGCCCCACAAAAAATAGTCTAAAGGCGTTAAATCGCATGATCTTGGTGGCCAACTTACGGGTCCATTTCTTGAGATGAATTGTTGTCCGAAGTTTTCCCTCAAAATGGCCATAGAATCGCGAGCTGTGTGGCATGTAGCGCCATCTTGTTGAAACCACATGTCAACCAAGTTCAGTTCTTCCATTTTTGGCAACAAAAAGTTTGTTAGCATCGAACGATAGCGATCGCCATTCACCGTAACGTTGCGTCCAACAGCATCTTTGAAAAAATACGGTCCAATGATTCCACCAGCGTACAAACCACACCAAACAGTGCATTTTTCGGGATGCATGGGCAGTTCTTGAACGGCTTCTGGTTGCTCTTCACCCCAAATGCGGCAATTTTGCTTATTTACGTAGCCATTCAACCAGAAATGAGCCTCATCGCTCATCGGACACGGACGCGAAACACATTTCGAACCGAACACTGATTTTGGTAATAAAATTCAATGATTTGCAAGCGTTGCTCGTTAGTAAGTCTATTCATGATGAAATGTCAAAGCATACTGAGCATCTTTCTCTTTGACACCATGTCTGACATCCCACGTGATCTGTCAAATACTACTGCATGAAAATCCTAACCTCAAAAAAATCACCCGTTATCTATCTATCTATTTTGCTCATATCTCTGTAAACACACTTCCGTTCAGTGACAGCAGCAACAAGTCTTAGAAAAGATCTGAAATGTGTTATTCGCTACACAACTCGTAAACCGTTGAAGTCTCTCATACGTACTGTTTTAGAAAAATATTCTCCGAAATTTTTATAATGTATTCTAATGAACGACGAGATCCTTATTGAAATGGCTCAATGCTTCTAATCTACAAAGTTTTTTGTTAGAAGGAAAATATAGTCATCGTTGACATTGAAAGTATCGAGACATAGACGCATTTTTTATATTAAATAAGCGTTTTGCACCTTGTTTTGATCTCTTCTACTCTAGTTATCATTTTTTATTTTCTGCCACTCGCTTTTTCTCAATCTATCTGAAACAGAGTTTGGCAAACATAATTATCTACAGAAGTGCTTTCATCCGGAAGGCCGGAAGTTCTTTTACTTCATCTGTTGACCTACTCCAATTAAAGGTGTCACACTGGATGTACCACTTTAGGTTCTGCATGTAAGAAAATTTATAACGTCTTTTCGCACAGGAGTTAATTGAATAATTAACCGACCTTGGCTCGATAAAAGCCAAAAAAAAAGATCGATTTACCAAATAAAATCTTGTTTTACTTTATTAATGCTTATTCGAACAGAAATCGAGTTGAAATGCAACTTTGCGGGTTGTTGTCCACACTATAAATTTGGCTGTGTCTAACTTAGACGGTTGTTGTCCATGCTGAAAATTTAGTTCTGTGCATTGATAAAATAACAATCAGCTGATAAATTTTAATATTTATACAAAATAAAAAATGTAGATCACAAGCAAGTTGAACCTCAAGCAACGCTACTGAAGTTCTAGCTAGTATGCCGTCGATTGTCATCCAGGGAGACGAATTGGACCAGCTGTCAGAACCGTCTGTAGTAAAAAAAAGAGGAGAGAGCTAAAAGCATCCAATCCAGTATCTGTTCCAATTCCATCACGATCTTATTCCGCACTATCCGACGTGACCACAATACAGATAAGACTCTGAGCTCGTAGTTTTCCAATGTCCTCGCTTTTCAAATGTAAGGGAAAAGTTAAAAACTTCAATTGGCGATAGTTTTTCGGTTGAAAATTTGATAGCACTGACATGTGTCAGTCCTCTGTTCAATGGAAAGCTGTCAGCGAAGCGTTAGCTCTAATTATGACAAAACTAACTAGTAATACTTTGTAATCCGGAGGTTTCGTGGGAGGTATAATAGTTGGGAATAGGTTAGATTTAGCGAATAATGCTTTCGATGATTCTTCCTACTATAAAAAAACGCCAGTATAAAAGCTGATCGAGTAACCGGCTATGCGAAAGGCAAAAACTGGTTTCTCCATTTTAATCCTAATGTACTAAATAGATTTGGTTTTGCGGAAAGCCTAATACCTGTCCATATTTTTCTTCCATTTCTCTCTATACTTCGCACTGTTTTACTTTTTTCGAGCCATTTACTTTGATTAAAATCCGACTAAATTTCATTTCTTGCAGTGTACTGCGAGCGGGGAGTTCACTGGACTTGAAGCAATTTTCTCATATCCTCGTTTGTCTTTTGTGCTAAATATGCATGTTATACCCATATACATACATATATGTAGATATATATCTACTCACAAAAACTCATTAGCATATTTTAACCCGTTTACTAACTTCTTTCTTTCTTAGGAAAACTCATATATTTCTATATACACATATATATACGTATATGAGCGTGTGTAAATCGGCAAAAATCTTAACCCTACACACTGGTTGGGATCGTATTTGATTAGTCAAAAGCTTGTTAAGAAAATTCGTATGCTTTAATTTGCATATAGTGCTGAGCAATTTGTAAAATTCTCAGCTAACACACGTCGCACAAAGTCGCTCTCCAACAACCAGTTAACAATGTAAGGATGTAACGAAGACACTAAGAAACTTATCTCTTACAATTTTCTAAATATGCGTAAAACTTGTATAGTTCTTAGGCATTACGTAACGGTTCGTTGGATCAGCAGATTTTTATCCACTCTTTTTTGGTGCCTTTATACGTTTGCTCTCTTATAATTTATGATTTCTAGTTATATGATGATTGTTCGCTTGCGAAAGGAGATTTTCGTACAACAAAATTTATTTTAAGTATTCTATGCTAATGAAAGCCTTTTAGGTAAATAAGACGTATATATAACTAGTCGAAATTAGGATGATGACTATGCTGCTCAAGCGTGCGCTGCTAGGTTGTTAGGCTGTAAGACTATAAGGGTTATGTGAGTGACTTTGTGACGCTTGACTTTAGGTTTTTGAAACTATTTTTTTTTTTTTGTGCCTTTGCTTTTAATGCTTTTGAGTGGCATTTTAGTTTGTCGAAATAGTTTGTGGCATGGCAAATTTTTACAGTTTCAGATTTACATAGACAGATAGACTACTATATATATGCTCTCCTAACGCATTGTACAATTGTAAATCCAATCAAAACGGTATTTACATTGTCTGTTCTAATAAATGCAAATTGTGTGCGGCGAACTTGCGTAAAGTCTAAGACAAAGTTGGAAATTGAAAAAGTAAATTGGCTTTCATTTTATGCCAGAAATGAAACTTTGATAAATTCTCCGCAATAAAAATGCCATTAACAATTGCTGACATGAACCCGCTTCTCACTTCGCAAATTATTAAGAAGTAATATAATTTTTTTTTTTCTGAAATTTCAAATAGTTTATTTCACTCATATTTCCATGCAATTATTCAAATGTCATTTTTCGAGCATACATTTTATGCAATAAAATCACTGAAAATGCACAAAATGTTAAGTGAAATTTCACTAAACACATTTTAATTCGATTTAAAAGTGATTTATTCGCGTTTAAAATTTTCGTGTCATTTTAAAAGCGCATAATTTGGTAAGTGAATTATTTTAAATTGCGCCACTAAATAATTAAAAGCGCAATTAAGCGTAAATTTACAATTTAGTGCTGCCAGATGAGCGAGAAATATTTAACAGTGCACTTTTGTTTGTGCTTATTTTAAATTAATTTAAAATAGTTTGCGTAATCTCATTACATTTTATACAAAAGCAAAAAAATTATATATTACAAAAACCGGTAAGGCAACGCTAAATTCGATTGCAGCGGAATATTTTTTTTAAATATTTTTATTTTTTATACCCAGACAATTTTGCAGCAGCAAAGCATCCTAAAATATTTTTAGATATTTTTAGAGTTCAGCAAAAATTTAAGAAATAATAATAATAATTAATAATGAAAGAAATAATCCGAAACTTTTGACCGTTCGCGCAGCTGTCGCACTGGAATCAGCTGTTTATAAATTTGCTGAATGACAGTTCGGAGTATTGTTCACAAGTGTACAAAAGCGTTTTGCAAAAGGGAACGCAAAAAAGTGATCAGCGATGAAACTCAAACGTAATAAGGTGATTACTTTATACAGTTGTCTTGCGGTATTTTCGCTAGTTGGCGCTGAAAGCGCGTAGTTCTACTTTTATCATCGCATAGCTCATTTTACGCGCTAACACATGTTTTATTGATTGTCGATTGTTTTAAGTCGTTCGTGAGTTATAGCGTCACAAACATGGAGCAAAATAAAGAGGAAATACGGCATATTTTACAGTACTACTACGATAAAGGCAAAAATGCACCTCAAGCCGCCAATAAAATTTGTGCAGTTTATGGACCCGATAAAGTTTCCATTTCCACCGCACAACGATGATTTCAACGTTTTCGTTTTGGTGTAGAGGTGGTCAAAGATGAGCCACGCTCCGGTAGGCCTGTCGTCGAAAATTGCGATAAAATCGCTGAATTGGTCGAGACCGGCATAGTAGTCATCAAACCATTTAAAGAAACTTGGAGTCCCTAAGAAGCTCGATGTATGGGTGCCACACCAATTAATTCAATAAAAATACCGCAAGACTTTTTTGACAACCCATTATTTAGCTGGAAAATCACAGCCAGCAATTGTTCGTAAGATCAAACACATTAATTTGGATAAAGTTTTTGTTTATCGCACCATCACTCGTTGATGATACTGGTAGCATCGCAAAACGCCATGGAGGTGGTCATCAAAAGACTACAACGTCACGTGAGATGATCCGGAAAGTGAAAAAGCGACATGAGCGAAACCCACGACGAAGTGCCAATCAAATGGCTAAAGAACTGAAAATAACCGACCGCAGCATCCGACGCATATTGAAAAATGTGCTCAAGGTCAAGCCTAACAAGTTCCAATAGACCCAAGATCTCACACCGAAGCAGCAACAAATAAGACTTGAGAGAGCGAAACAGTTGCTTGGCTTGGCCGAAAGCGGTCAAATTCCGAACATTGTGTTTTCTGACAAAAAAAGGTCTAAAAAAATGTTTCTAATTGAGCAATTCGTAAACTCTCAAAACGACAGGAGGCAGCACCCGCCACAAATAATGGTTTGGGCTACTGTGACCGCAGATGGGCCCTCTCCAATTGTTTTCATCGAGCCTGGCGTCAAAGTAAATGCGACATATTATCGGGAATGTGTTCTGGAAGCTGCTTTGAAGCCATGGGCAAACAAACATTTCGGTCGCAAGCCATGGATATTTCAACAAGACTCAGCACCGTATCACAAAACGCGAGTGAACCAAGAATGGCTGAAGAACAATGCTCCGAACTTCATTATGACCACAGAATGGCTCTCGTATTCACCAGTTGCGAATCCAATGGATTACAATCTTGGGCCATTTTGGAGAGCAAGGTCCTAAGTAAAAAATACATTAATCTCGAGATGCTGAAGAAAGCCATTGTCCGTGAGTGGGCCAAAATACCGGCAAGTCACATTCGGGAAGCTTGCGATTCGTTTTTTGACCGCCTCTGGGCCATAGTTAAGGCAAAAGGTGGTCATATCGAGAAAAAGTGAATTAGTCCTGAATTTATGATTATTTTCACATATTTTGTACTTTAAAATAATAAAAATAATTATCCACACCGAATTTGTGGTTTCTTTTAATGAATTACACTTCGACTTTTTATTATCAAATTAGTTCAAATGGTACTACAGGTCATACGCTCCATTAAGTTCATTAACTGTATCAAAATAGTTTCCTTTTAATACCAAAAACTTTCATTTTTTCCGTTGGTCACATACATAAGACCACCGTTGAGAGATAGTTTGAGCGCTAAACTCACCGCGATGAGGAGAACAGTTGTATTGGGTAAGGTAGGTAAGTGGTTCTCAAGCCTGGACCTGGCTTCGCTTCGAATCTCCAATTGGCCCCACGCAGCGAAAAGAAAAAACGACTGGCGCGCTATTGTTAACTCGGCTATAATCGCGTAAGCGGTACAAAGAAGAAGGTAGGTAGGTTGGGTAAAGTGAAATTTCTGGTCTAGAGAGATCGCATGTGGACTACTACATGTAGTCCCTTTTAAAGCCATTGAAAGGAAGAAACTCTTGTGTCCAAACTTATAGATCAACAAAACGCTAATAGCCAAAACAATTTCCATTCACGCCAGCTCGGTGGGACGTCTGAAGGTATTCGCTCCCAAGTAATTTAGTCTTGACCTCCCAAACACGGGACAGTCAAGAAGGAAGTGTTGACTTGTTTCCACTTCATCTCCTTCCGTACAGCTTCTGCAGATGCCGTCTGGTAAGATTTCCGACCTTCAGCATGATCATCCATATAACAAAGAAAAGCCTAGTCGTACTGAGTGCAATGGACTCACTAGACAGCGCTAGAACCGATGGTCAAGCTGTCTTGAATCCCTGCTATCCACTAGTGGAACACATAAAAAAAGGAACCGGTGTTCCGTTCACAATGTAGTAAAAGCTGGGCTAGGGTGCCTTTCCTTGCTAGCTTATCAGCTTTGCAATTATCTGCGATTCCGCTGATATTGAGTTAAAGTGAAGTATCGCCTCACTGCTACCTGAGTGAATGGTCACTTCTCTGAAGTAGGCTGCACTCCGGAACAGTAAATCTACTGCTATCTTAATGGCTGTTTGGAAAACACTATAATAGACAAGAGTTAATAGAGAGCTCCTGACAGTAAACTCCTCCATTAACCTTCTCCCGAAGCCTTAACCCCTCTATAGAAAAGCTCCCTGCTCTCTCCTCCAACAGCTTTTTTCTGCTCACAAACCCCTCACCGGTATATGGACAGAGAGGGAGCCGACAGAGTTCGGTTTGGTGACTTCATGATCCATTTGATCCGGTATGAAATCAAAGTATGTAAGTAATGTATGTTCTTTTAGGAATCCAGATTCTTTGATTCTGATAGCAATTTCCCCGGCCATATTTCTTCCGACGATGTCTGCAGACACCACGTACAAAATAATTTTAAGTGAGATGGTTGGAGGAGACCTCAGTGCTCCACACAATTAGCGCTAGATGATACATTATTCATAAGACCTTTAAATCAACGACACAACATATCTCATTTATGCATTTTGTAGATAACGAGGTATTTAAGATTTGGTATCTGTTGTAGTCCAAGAAGAAAAAGTGTAAACAAATAGGAAGTGGCTCACAGAGGAAGTTTAAAACCGCTATAGTTCGCCAAATGAAAATGCTCTGTTTTGATAGCTGTAAGTCTATGTATAATTTTCCCATACATACTTAATGCATATTTAGATTACGTTTTGTCATATTTTGGCCATATCTGCTCAGCCATCTTGCATTTAGTTATAGATTTCCATCTGTGCTAAGCTGTTTGTTCAAATTGCGTATTGTGCCCTCTCTTGATCGTTCCTAGCGGGAACGGTACTATCTCCGCCATCTCGTCGCCAAATATGGACAAGTGAAATTTGCCGGACTTAAGCCTTCCTGCGCTGTTTTACTTTGTTGGAATTAATGTTTGGCAACGACAAAGCTAGCCTGTTTGTCTGTGTATATTGTAGCTTTGTGCATCCGTCATTTCGCAAGTCTATTTCGCAAGTCTTACCTACGGCAAACCAGAAGACATAGCTGTTTGTGATAGGTTCAACGCGTTTTGTTGATTTGCAAGGCTCTTATGATTCGGTATATAGGAGCTTTTAGGTACTACAACGGACCGGCTGTCTATTATTAGAACACCACAAGACTTCGCCGCTGTGAAGATGCCAACTGAGTTTGGTAGACGGATGGAGTTGGGTATTAAGATCTTCATTATATACCGCCATTCCTACACCTCAGTCCATTTTGGATATGCCGATATAGTTTGAGATAGTGTCTTCTTCTTCTGCTAAAACTCTGCTCCTTTCACATTTAGAGGATATACATACTCCCCTGGAAGTCAGTATTAAAATCCAACCTTAGGGGAACATAATTTGATAGAATATAGTATTATTTAGATATGAAGTTATTTGAAATTGGTTCAGAACATCACTTTGTTCCTTTAATGCTCACTCGCTTGAAGAACTTCTGGTTATTTTTTCGTGTCATACTGTTTAGTTGGTATGGCAATGGACCGATTACGCCTATATCTCATACCATACGATCATATACACATTTTTACTAAAATTATCGGTTGATCAGAATAGTTCCAGAACGATGGATAGACAGGCTGATAAAGCAGTTTTTCATATTATCTTAGTTTTATACAATCCTATGTCTTTGAGACTTTACTTTTTGCAAAGAATCATTGGATATACAGAACTCTTCATTCGACAATGTATAGGGGTATAAGAGTTATTAGAAAATAAAATAAAATAAAATGCTCTTCAAATAATTATAAAAGCTATTCTACATTACAGTTAAATATTATATTTATTTTTTGTATATATACATATGTATAGTATGTACATATATAAGTACCTCTACACAAATTCAATTGACTAACCACTGAAATGTCAATTACAATATGCATTATGTCCATACAACAGCGACATAACCGATAAATTATACAAAAAATACAACAACAAATGAAAAAAATAAAGTGAATTTCCAACAGTTAATTATATACGATTTAATTGTCAATATTAATTACGTGCTAATTTTTAGTAGCTGCGTAATGTATGTGATTGCGATAGTAGATACAAAAACAACAGCATGGAAATATTTGTGAAATATGTATATATGTACATACATACATATATTATACATATATGATTCTATATATATGTATATAATATATGTGAATTTGAAAACAATTGTTAATAGAGTTACAATAACACAATTAACATATAAATGTTTGAAAATAATCAGAACCTCCAAAAGCAAGCAGTGTCGTGCAAAATAAAAGCAACAGAATTTTTAGAATAACTTCTCAGCAAATATACCACCACTTTTCCATAAAATTTTACGCCGGATTCGGCATCGAGCTAAATCGAGCAAATATCACTCTCGTTGCTATTATTTTGCACAACAGTATAAATTTCTATAATAATAAGAAATTTTAATACCATTAAGAATTTAAGTATTAGAAATAAAGATATTAAATTCATCAAAATCTACACTCGCTGCTATTATTTTTGCACAACAGTGTAATTTTATATATTAATAAGCTATTTTAATGTCATTATAGAATTGATATATCTGAAGTAAAAATATTAAAGTCACCAATTTTCATTCTAACTGCTATTATTTTGCACAACAGTATACATTTATGTATATAATAATGAATTATTACAATATCAAAGAGAATTGATATTTCCGAAATAAAAATATTAAATTCACTAAATTTCACTCTTGCTGCTATTATTTTGCACAACAATATACATTTTATTGAAATATTTTATATCACCGCTAAAATAATTTGTGATTGATGATTGAGTAGGTTTTAAAGTGAATTTAAAAATTCCATTGCATGCAATAAGGTAAGCCATAATTGTCACTTGTCACTTTGCAGATTTTCCATGAGATAAAAAAGATACTGTTATTAAAAGTGAGATACCAGTTATTGTTACAACTAAAATACTTATATAATGCTAATAGATATTATAAATAAATTTAGTGAGTTAATGTTCTGTTAATTTGCGAAAATTTCACACAAAAACTAATTTTCTCTTATTTGATATTCTCTCTATGTCTGCTTTTGCCTAAGAGCATGCCTTTGCCCCGCTAACATTTTTTTTACTTGTTTGAAGGTTATGGTTATTCGGGTACTCTTTAATTTCAATGGTTTACCAATTTTTAAACGATTTTCCTAATAACTCTACCATATTCATTGCTACCTTACTCTTAAAATCACAGTCGAGTGATAATATTCATAACTTAGTTGAGAACTGCTTGGATAGCTAAGCTACTTCGACCCAACCTCTCGCAGTGAGGAACGCTTTGGAGCTTTTATCATTAAATGTTACCTATTACTGAATACCGACATTATAGGTAGATAGATTGAAATTTGCGGAATGCACTGCGGCCTGTGGTCTATTATTACAATATTTCTTTAAACCCAATCTAGAGTCAAATAGGCTAAGTAAAGACCCTGGGGTAATAAATGTAATAAGTTTTCTGAGCGGATTAATTTTCCCGATTGCCTGACTTCTTCTTGCGGTTTCGCGGTAATCCAGGAGTATGTGTTCTGGTCTTAAAAGACCGACAATCTAACAAATTACTGAAAATTGAGCTATCCATAACTTAAGGTTCCTCAATAACGAACGACAACTACTTACGCTCATGAAAATAATTGTGGGCTACTGTCCTATTCGATCTCCAGAAACCTTTTGTTTTAGACCGGTACTTAGTCATACATTGGCCTGTGATTGTTCTAAGAAGTTCCGTACAACCAACATCTTTAATACTTTGAGCTCTCTTTCTGGTTCTCAAGCTTCTTTTCCATTTTCTTTCTGAAAAAAAAGTTAGAACATGATTAAGATTCAAGCTCCATACTCCCATAATAAATAATAGGTATTTTCTGTTTAAAGTTTTTCATATTAGAAAGGGAATTTTTTTTTTTTTTTTTTTGTTTGGAAAACAATAGTAAGACTTTTTAATTTAAATTTCGCTTTAAAATCCATCCTTCAAATGATAATTGTTCGCCGCTAGCAAGTATTTTAGATTGGTACAAATTATTCAGAGCGGGTCGAGAATGCATTGACGACTAACCACGTCCAGGACGGCCATCGACATCAACTGATGATCCACACATCAATAAAATAAGGGAATTTATGCTTGAGAATCGACGATTAACAGTCAGAGTTCTTACTGGCATTATTGGAATAAAGGAAGGATTAGTGAAAACCATTTAGAACGATCATTGTGAGCATGAAAAGTGAAAGCATGATTTGTTCCAAGATCACTCAATTTGTTCTGTGCCGCGTTAACGTCTGTGCAATGCTTTCCGACTACCAGGATTTCATGAAATTATTACTGGTGATGAGTATTGAATCTATGCTTACGACCCAGAAACAGACGATCCAACTTCCGAAAATCGCGTCAAAGGTATGCCGAAGCTGAAAAAAACTCTCGTCAAAGCAAGTCAAAAAAAAAGGTTAAGTGGAAAGTTTTCTGCCATACTATATATCGGGGTTTGGTGCACTCCGAATTCCTTCCGACCGGCCAAACTATCAACAAGGAATACCATTTGAGTGGTATGCGTCATTTTCTCGAAGCTGTTCGTGAAAAGCGGTCGGAATTATGGGCCGACAATTCTTGGCTTTTGTACTACGATAATTCATACTGCATTGATTCTTTGTGAGTTTTTCGGAATATTTTCAACCAATATCGTGCCGCTGCCACTGATTTCGCTCCGGGTGACTTCTGGCTATTCAGCAAACTAAAACTCTGGCTATTCGGCAAACCGTTTTAAGTCAATTGAAGACATTAATCGTGAATCGATACGCACATTGAAGGCTATTCCAGAAATTTACTTTAACAACTGTTTCGAGGGTTGGAGAGAACGTTAGCACTTTTTGTACAATAAATTAAGAATAAAGTAAGAATTTGAAATTTTTTCTTATAGTGCTATAATTGGAAGATCAGTAAGCTCTATACTTTTAGATTTGAGGAATGCCTTCTAAATTCTTCATAATTTGAAGATTGGAGGTTCTAAGACAAGAATATTACATTATGTAACAGTTGCATAATTTTTCTAAGGTCGAAGATAGATCAAATTTCATGCCATCGGTAGATGGCGCTGTGGTCATGAACTTTGTATACACATTTATACCACGATTTTGTTCAAATAAAAAACTAAAGAAGTTAGATTATAGAGTTTCTTCTGAATGAGAATCTGAAGTTAAGTTTTTTGATCAGATTGAAGTTTAAGACTATTTAAAGTAAAAAGTTTGGTGATATAAAATAACTAGAAGTCTCGTCTTCCATTTGAGTTCCTTTCAACCGATTTTCGTAAATTATTTATAATAATTTCAAATGACCTTACAGTTACTTATATTATACGCTTATGACATAACACCAAAAATTTTCCATGAAACCTACAATTCGACCGTGTCATCATGCTATTCATTGCATGCGATTTTCTTGTCGCCTCCTTATCTGTTGAGATTTGATTCGTGTGATTAGAGTAGTGTGTGTAAATTGTGATGCCTTGCATGCAACGACGACGACGCTCGTTAATATTGAGCGGCACTATATATTGTGCAGCAAAGCGCACGACTGGTTGCATTCAACAAATCACTTTGTAAACGCACTAAACGCCAACGCGGTGAACACAAAATTGCAATTTCTCCAAAGCCAAGACAATAATTCGCATACGAACCGTAAGTTGCAATACGTATTTCGTATGAGTTTTTAATATTTCGCATTTGCCTGCCATTTTATGTGAGATTATTTTTTTTTTTTTTAAGATTTTTTTAGAGTGCAAAACTGTGAAGTTTTTATTGTCGCAACAATGAAAGCATTCGCGAATTTGTGCATTGCCATCGCAGTGATTTCGATTATTGCTGGTCTCGATGGCGCGGAAGGACATGCCAAGCGTGGCGGCGCGCGTGGCTTCCGCCAAGAGGATGTGCCGGAAGATGTGCCGCAGGGGTTCAACTCGAGGGTATGTGGTTAGAAATTATATGGAAATTGTTTTCTTTTTTTATTCAAACTATATTTATTTTTCTTTTGCTGCAGTTAAGACGCGCCGCCGTAGACGAAGTACCCCAGGATGCGCCGCAGGGACTCAGGGAGCGAGTGAGTAATTGTAACACAATTATATGACCGTAACTCTCTCAAACATTGTTTTCCAGTACCGTCGCGCTGCTGAAAAATCACCGGATGACGCACCTGGAGAAGTGCCACAGGAATTGAACCCAAGGGTAGGTGGTAGAAACATTGTGGAAAATAAAAATTTATAGTATGCTTTTAGGCACGTCGCGCCACAACGGATGATGTACCCGAAGATGCACCACAGGGTTTCAGGGTAAGAGTGTGTATATTTGATAACTTTTAGGACAGTTTCTTCTATAATAAAATTTCTAGTTCCGTCGCGCTGCCCAAAATTCTTTGGATGATGCACCTAGTGATGTACCACAGGAGCTGGACCACCATAATAGGGTACATATTTTTAAGGGATATAAAAATAATTATTCATATAATTATCATTTGTTGCTTTCTATATTTAAAAGTTCCGTCGCTCTCCTAAAAAAATGCCTGATGAAGTACCTAAGGACGTACCGCAAGGTCTGAGCCACCTAAGTGCAAGAGTAAGTAGCCACATAAGTGTTGAGTTCGATTATTTCACGCGAGAATAAAAACCTCATTCACAACTCCTTTTTTTTGAGATGCTATATTCATCCTTATACAAAAATCGTTTGTATTATAACCAAAATTTTGTTACAGAAACGTCGTTCACCACAAGTGCCTGTTCCGGATGGTATGCCAATGCCACCGATGCCACCATTTCCACAGTAAAGCATTTTAAAGACGTTTTTGAAGGTAAGACACATACAGGGTGTCCAGATATTAATGCCAGATTTAAATTTTAATGATTTTTATTAACTAAAACTTGTTTACCCTGAAATTACTTTGGTTTAAGTGATTCTGTCTTCGCTTAAAATAGTGTGTTGCCTACATTTAGGCGCAATATTTTAAAGAACTGATTGAGGTATCAGATATTTCTACAACACTATACTTTCAGGTACCAACAATACACTGGGAAGCTTGACGTAAAGGAAACTATTTTGACACCAAAATTGCGAATACCGGAAATCTTCACGAGAGACATAGAACAGCCAAATTATTTAGAAAAGTTGTATAATATTAATAAAAAATTTACTTGCATTGCTTTAATTCTGCTTCTTTCTTTTGCTATTTTTTGGATTGATTTTTAATAGTGTTTTTTTCTGAGACTCTATTATAGTCAAGTCTATAATAGACTTGAATGATAAATATATATCAAATTAAAAAAAATTAGATTTTAAAATTTTGAATATGAATGGCCAATTTCGCTAAATTTTAAGCCAAATTAATTTTATAATTTAATTTTATAAGGCTGTTATGTTTAAAGTGACAATGTAACTGCGAGGCTGTAGAAAGTAGCGATCAATCTGCTAAGTTAACAGATGTGCTTTAATGTAGCGGAGAAAAGAAATTAAGCTACCTTATTCATAAAAACATTTTAATTTTGAAAACTTGTGATTCTAATCCAATTATTCTTAGCTTCAACAATTACTACGTTCACAAATAATGAACTGTTGAACATCGGCTAGTCTGTTAAGTTAACAGATATACAGCATAGATATATTTGGCATCAGTTACATGGTATCCAAAGGATATGTTAACAAGAAAATATCACAGTTGTAATGTAAAATATTAAAATTTGTCGTAAACATGAATACAGAAGTACACTCAACAGTATGTTATGTTAACAGTTGAATGTAAGCTCAACTATTTGCATGGGAAAGCATACATACTATATGTAGTGTTAGTTTGTATATATTGTATAAAATTATGGAAGTTTGTAAATGAAAAATTTAGTTGTGTGGGGTATAAAAGAATATATTATCAATATAATGAAAACATATATTAGCATTAATTAAAAATAAACTCTATATTCAATAACAGCTTTTCTTCAGAACGTCTGTTAATTTAGCAGAAACTTGGTTAACTGCAAAGCACTGCATTTTCGGGCAGTGTACGCTGTAAGTGTTGTAGTTAGGTGTTAATTACATTTATTAAAAGATTATGTTTAGCACGTTTGTAATGATATCTTGTCAAATATTAAAGATTTTCATACCAGAACTTGATATACATCGGCCAGTTTGCATGGCAGCTATACGATATAGTGGTTAGATCTGAACAATATATGTATGCAGAGATTATAACATTGACTTAGATAATAACTTAAGCTAAAACAATAATATAATCTAAATTTTGTGAACAAAAAAATGAGAGTCTTTCGCCTTCGCGTATATCAAAAAGACAAAGAAACTACTCAGCGCATCCTGCTGACTATGATATATATATTTTATAGAGAAAAAATGGTATTAGTTCAAAGAAATGACAATGCATTATTTCATTTATTTCTGCTCTCAAACATTTATAACCAAACATTCTTTATTATTATTTATTTTACAGCGCGACAAATTAACGTTTTGTTTTCACTTGCCATAATTTTGAGACTCTAAACACTCGTGTATGAAAAATGTAATCAAATTAAATGAAATCACCCTGAAAAACTTTGCCAACAAAATATAATGTAAGCACACTAAACAACAATAATAACAACAATAGAAATGCGCCGAGTAAAGCCAGGCTCATAATAATTTTACATGCCATTTGACTAAGTGTTCATAAAATTCATCTATTTTTTCAAATTTTTTCTCATACACGTTTCGCTACCGCTTCTCCTTGAACTCCGCGCCGCGCGATACCAAAAAATAGCAAGAAAATTCTTTTCGTTGAATTGTATAACTTACTGCTCTTTAACATGCCTATTGCCTCCCTCTGTATATTTATGTGTGCGTCAAAATGCAAATGTGAGCAAAATAAATACTCGCAAACAATACAAATGGCATAAACAAACCCTTTTATAGTTCTTTTTCCAATAAATTACACATGAAGCTACCGATTTGAGGGCTGTGCTTACACGCTTTGCTCCTTTCAAGTTGGTATTTAGACATTTTTGTGTTCCCCAACTTAGTTTTATTTCTCTTATTCTGACTATTATAATATTTCAATGTGAGCTTTAAGTCACAAATGCACTTTCCTTGCTTATGTGGCTGAGATTTTATTGAAAAAATATTTATTTAAGTGCAGAATGAGCAATTGGTGGTGAAACATTTATTCGTTGCACACTTTAAGATTTTGGAAATTTAGAATTAAACATAACTTACTCGTTTTCAAAAAAAAAAAATCGATAAATTCGATAATTTATTTTTAAGTTATCGAAACATTATAGTTTGTACAAAATTTAACAAATTCTCTATTTAAAAAAATGATCGATAAAGTCTATAAATAATAATCGATTATTTATTTTAAAGTAATCGAAACGTTATATTTTGATTAAACTCACAATATTATATTGCAACGGCTCATAAAAACCAAAATAATTGACAAAATCGATAAATTAATGTATATTGGTCGAATCGATATATTTTTAACCATTTGCAAAAATCATATTTCATATCTGACCATAGAACTAAAATTTATCAATTAAATTATTCAATAAAGTCGATCAATAAATGATAGATCAAAGAAGATAAATCTTTTACCTTTTAATCTTTACGTTTTCACTGACGTTTAAGTATTTCCCACATATGACTATGAAACGTTGAAGTAAGGCCGAACATACAACAGATACCAAAACGCCCAACAAAAATCAACATAATTAAAAAATCGATGATTACATATATAAATCGATAAATTAATGTACAGTAATTGAGACAATACATTTTTACCAAAAAATTCAAAAATACTTTAATTTTTATTGCCGAAGCAAATTTTATTTCAACCAAAATTATCGATAAAGTAGGAAAACCAATCAAATATCAAAGTCGATAATTTATGTTTAACAAATCGAAGTGATGTATTCCGACCCACCTCTAGTATTCGCTACGTATGTCTATCATGCCTCGGAATAGGACCAAACTTACAACATAATACTCTAAGGTACACGAGATAGAGTTTTCCTAAAGTTGAAGAGCTTTCTAAAGCGGACACAGCATTTTGTCTATATCCCTCCCAAACTACCCATCAAACTGAAAATAATTTATAAAGTCGATAAATAAATTATACATTAAAATCGATAACTTACTTTTAAGTAATCGCAACGCTATATTTTCACCAATTTTTAGAAATCGCTCAAATTCAAAATCGAAAAAATAATCTTAATTTATCGAAACGCCATTTTTAGAAATCTTCTAAATTTAACCAGTGAAGTAAATTTTAACAAAGAAATACTAGCACAGCCTATTCCATTCTTCTAACTACCCAGCGAAATAAAAGCAGACTATAGAGCGGATATATTAATTACACATGAAAGTCGATTAATTCATATTAAGTAATCGGAAAGATATTTTCGTTTAGCCATAAGTATTCCACAACTTTTAAGTATCGTTAATTAAAGTGAGGTCTTCGGTATCTAAAAACTTCTAAGACCAGCAGAAGGTAAAGTGTTTATAAAATTCCAAAAAAGCCTCTAAATTTTTGAAATAGGTCAGGAACTCACAGAAACATATAGAAAGTACCCTGGTTTCGGTTGTCCATAACAAATTGATTTATTACATAAAATGCGTTTTATTAAATGCTGGAGAAAGCATTGAGGTATGTAGAGCATGGATAGACTGCAATGAATCCATAACCAATAGTGGCAAAACGAAACCGATAAAATATCCACCATCCGACATGTAATCCAATAAAGACAAACAAGACATTTTTCCACATTCTTCACAATGCATTAACTCTAATTTGGTGAAGAAGTTTATAAACCGGCTACTTCCGCAAAGAAATGTGTGTAGTTCTGAACCTTGTTTGTGACATTCAAGTGATGGCTTAAGAAGTTCAGCGTGTCTTCTGGAACAAAAGTATTGGCTTGGGAGTCGAAATGCGACGATTTTGAAGGCCCGGACTGAACCGCTGAACCTCAGTTACTCACTTCTTGCAATTTCATTCAATAGCTCCTAAAAATCATTTCAGCAGAAATAAAGAGAACTAAAGCCTTCTTGAATTTGAGGATTAGTTGGAACTGCAAGTATGCGTGAAGATATATCAGAAAATTTTTATAAAAGAGGATCTAAATTTATCAGTTGCATTTAGAGTTCATAGATAAAGTCAGCAAATGTATATAATTTTTCAAAAAATAAGATAAAACAAGAAAAAACGTTAACTTCGGTTGCACCGAAGCTAAATACCCTTCACAGGTGCATTTCTGTTAGTAACTATGTGTCCAGTTTGTATGGAAGCTATATGCTATAGTAACCCGTTCTGAACAAGTTTTTTAGAGATTACATTGTTACCTTAAAAAATAATCTATACCAAATTTCGTGAATATATCTTGTCAAATGTGAAAGTTGTCCATACAAGAGCTTGATTCCGATCGTTCAGTTTGTATGGTAGCTATATACTATAATTAACCGATCTGAGAATTTCTTCGAGATTACAGTTGCCTTAGAAAATAATATATACCAAATTTCGTGAATATATCTTGCCAAATGTGAAAGTTGTCCATACAAGAGCTTGTTTCCGATCGTTCAGTTTGTATGGTAGCTATATGCTATAATTAACCGATCTGAACAATTTTCTCGGATTTTACATTTTTGCGCTAGAAAATAATCTATACCAAATTTGGTGAAGATACATTGTCAAATGCGAAAGTTTTCCATATGTGAACTTGATTCCGATCGTTCAGTTTATATGGCAGCTATATGTTATAGTGGTCCGATATCGGCCGTTCCGACAAATGAGCAGCTTCTTGAAGAGAAAATGACGTTTGCAAAATTTCAAAAGGATATCTTAAAAACTGAGGGACTAGTTCGTATATATACAGGCAGACGGACAGACGGCAGACAGACGGACATGACTAAATCAACTCAGCTCAACATACTGATCATTTATATATATACTTTATAGGGTCTCCGACGCTTCCTTCTGGGTGTTACAAACATCGTGACAAACTTAATATACCCTGTTCAGGGTATAAAAATTTTCCGGTACTGTGGGTCGTTAAGAGCCAAAGCTACACGTTTTAATATACTTTACCCTGAACAGTGCAGATTAAGTTGGAACCTAGTTTGTAACACCCAGAAGAAAGCGTCGGCTACGCTATAAAATATGTATAGTATATAAATGATCGGGGTAACAGCCTAAGTCGATTCAACTATGCTCGCCTGTGTGTTCGTCTATCTTCTTCTTCTTTTTATTGGCGTAGACACCGCTTACGTGATTAAATAGCCGAGTAAAGGGCTCTCATTCGAGGCTATTGTTTCATTTTCATTGGCGGCGTTTTTTACGTGGTGGTTTCCCAAAAGCTCAAAACACAACTCTGGGGAGGGATATTTTGCCTTCTCACTTTAGCTCGTCTTCAAACGGATGTTTTTGGCTACCCAGAGGATATTTGGTCTAAGACCGAGAGAACATTCCTCACTTGCGTGAGCTTCTACACATGGTTCCATCCATCTGTCATCCATCCGTGTATATATATACGCGATTTAGTCCCTGGGTTTTTGAGACATCGACTTCAAATTTTGCACGCGTTTAGAAGTAGATTGCTCATTTGTCGGAACGGTTGATGTTGGATTTGTATAGCATATGAAGTGCCTGTATGGAAAATTAGGAATGAAGTATTTTCCAAATAAACAGTACAAAACAGGCTATAGGGCTACCAAGAAAGACAAAACATGGTTTTTTTGCTCGTGATATTTTATTATTAATTAAAATAATTTTTGTAAATAAATAAACTCTGCTAACTAAATTAATAGAGTAAAATATCGTGTTGTGAATACATACATTTTTTAGTTTACTAATACTACTGTTTTAAAGTGTCAATCTGATTATCAACATGCCACCTAAAAAGCTAATTGTAAACAACACATGTGGTAGCTGTTCTGGAAACGTGAGAAAAAACACCAAAGGATTGAGATGCTCTCTGTGCCAGAAGTGGTTTCATTCCAGATGTCTGAACCTCAGTATTGCTAAATTTGACGCAATAGCAACAAACATCAAGGTAAATCGTATCTTATGGAGGTGTCTGGAATGCAATGTTTTGGAGGTTAGTGTAAGACATGCTGATGACTCGGAGGATGAAATTGAGAATGACAACGTTGATAGACTTGAAAAAGTCCTAAATAAACAATTTGAAGAATTTGTAAAAAATTTTACGACAATCTTGAAAACTTTAAATCATCTATTAATGAAAGTATCACCGGGTTAAAAAAAGAAGTTAAAGCGCTTTGCCAAGCAACATGCCATCACCGATAAAAAATGCACGAGTCTGAGTGACCGCATTACAACTATTGAAAAGAATTTATGCTCCTACAAAATCTCATCATCATCACTATCTTCTCCTGAGGACATCATAAAAGAAATTAATGATCGTAAGAAACGTTAGTCAAACGTCACGTCAACCAAAGCTACCTTCATCGACCAACTGGAAGATGATAAAGTATCGCTCTCAGCTGTATTATCGGATGAATTATCTGCTAAGTTAACTGGATTCAAAATCCGAAGACTTGGACGTCAGATACCTAACCGTACACGTCCTCTGCTTATAGAGACCCAGTCAGTTGCTGATAAATCTTTAAACTAAACCGGAAAGAGAGCTCTCAGGTTGATTCAAACCAGACCTAACCCCTGCACAACAGGTGGGTCTGATTATGATTTACGCTTTGAATTAAATACTCTCAACAAGAATGGTGTCACAAATAAAACCATCAAGTATATCCATGGCATACCGCACAGCGTCTGCCGTCAGTAATATCGCCTCGTATTAAAAAGAACCCATCAAGGTACTATCCATGCGCACTATAGCACAGCGTCTGCCGTCAGTAATATCGACCTCATTTGTATTACTGAAACATGTTTCACCATCAAAGCCACTTTCGAGCTGAACTAATACAAATTGATCAATATAACCTTGAGCTCGTTTTCGTCAACGTAAAAGGTGCTTCCCATGATATCATTGTTGGCTGTGTCTACCACCTCTCTCAAACTTTGATTCCTGTACTAATCTACTCACTCTGCTCTCTTTTATAAATGATAAATTTAAAAATGCTAAACTATTACTTGTAGGCGACTTCAGTTGCTTGTGTTGTTTACTTGAGTGCAATCAAGTAAAGCTAAATTATCTTGGAGAATCCTTTCACATTCCGCTCGGGGGAGTAGTGGTTTAGCTTTACTTGATTGCACTCAAGTAAACAACACAAGCAACTGTGATAACACCTTTCTGGATCTCTGTTACAGTAATATTGAAATTAGTGTTGATAAAACCCCACCATTTGTTGAAGAGGACAAATATCATCCGGCTCTCTCATCAGTCTTAATTTTCGACCTAATCTTACATCACCGAGTTCACCTACATACTCCTTCAAGAAAGCCGATTATCATAATCTCAACGTTTTTTTATCACCAGGTTAACTGGGTAGGAATGTATGAAACAGACACTATCGACAATGAAATTGCTTGGTTTTATAACAAGCTAGAGGAAAGCATTATCCTATATGTGTCTGTACATAAGAATTATGTCAGTAATTACCCTAATTGGTTCTCTTTTGAGCTTATCAAAAGAATTAAACTCAAAAATGCGGCTCACTCACAATACAAGAACCCCTAATAATCAACGAGATTACGCTCGCTTCAGCATGTTAAGGCGTGATTGCAAAACTTTAAGTATTGAATGCTACAGAAAATATGTTGACAAAATAGAGAACATGTTTCAGTCTGACACAAGTGCGTTCTGGAAGTTCATCAAGGATAAGAAGTACAATAGTGTGCACATTCCATCCGAGATGTCATGGCTCGATCAATCTTCTACCACTGGTGAATCAATCAGTAACCTGTTTGCCTCATACTTCAAAACAACATTCACTGATAATAACAATAATGATCGAATTAACAAAAGTACAGTGATCAATGACCCAAAAACCAAACTCGATAATGGAAATCAAATGTGAAGGGTGTTCTCAAACAGTTACTCAAGCTGAACCCTAACAAAGGTGCTGGACCTGACGGTATACCAAATGTTTTCCTTAGAAACTGTGCTACTATGCTCTATGAGCCTATCACTCATATATTCAATAGATCTTTCCAGCTTGGCACCTTCCCTAGCACATAGAAGCTGTCGTATGTCAGTCCAATCTTCAAAAGTCGCCAAAGAACTGATGTTTCGAACTACAGGCCTATATGCATTCAATCAGCGTTGGCAAAACTATTTGAAAAGCTGGTCCTCACTCAACTTACTGCTGCCTTTAAAGACATCATCACGACAAGACCGCACGAATTTACAGGTAGCAGATCAACCACGTCCAATCTTTTCTCTTACACTAATTTCCTACTCAACACTTTGAATGATGGTCTCAAAGTTCACTCCATATATGTATACTGACTTTAGCAAAGCCTTTGATCGTGTAAATCACAGAATTCTTGTTTCTAAGCTTCAAGTCTACGGAGTAGACGGCAATGCCTTGGATTGGTTATATTTCTACCTGGTAAACAGATTCCTGCAAGTTAGAGTTGATGGCTAAAATCTCCTGTCAGAATACCTGCTCTACGCAGATGACCTCAAGATCTACAGAACCATCAAAAATGAGCTAGATGTTCAGCTGCGTCAAGATGACACTGACAAACTCTCGGCCTGGTGTACTAATAACAAACTTGACCTTAACGCAAATAAATGCGCGGTAGTCTCGTACTTACGCTCTCACAGCAATATTGCCACCAGTTATGTACTAAACGGCTCAAAACCTGGGCATCATCATAGACGACAAACTCACTTACTCAAAGCATATAGACAAGATCACACTCCAAGCTTTCAAGTTCTTGGATTAATCACGAGAACAGGCGAAGAGTTTCGCAATCCCTACACATTGATATGTCTACATCGCCAACTGGTTTTTACCCATACTTGAGTACGGCACTGTAGTCTGGTCTCCTCACACTGATGTCTCAATCAACAGATTGGAGAAGGTCCAAAATAAATTCTGTAAGTCTCTATCCTTTCGTACAACCTTGAGGTCGCAGGTACTCTCACGCTATAAAATCAACAGCCTAGCTACACGGCGTCAAGTCGCTGACCTAGTTTTTACTTTAAGGTTGCTAACAACCTAATTGATGCCCCAGAGATTCTTGGTAGTTTTGAGTTTTCTGCTACGGCTTTCTCGCTGAGTCAATCACGGAAACTTAAAACAACAACGACACAGAAAAACTACGTCTTCCATGGACCCCACAACAGGATTGCTAACCATGTTAATCTACTTCACCAGAACATCGATTTCTATGAAGGTTCCCTCAGTTCATTCATCAATAATAGTATAAAGGACAAACTCCTTCAATACCGTTAATTTGATCACTGTATTACAATTGCCCTTATTATTATATTTTTTCTCTTTTTTCTTTTACTTATAAAAGTAACTGTTGTATATTGTCGAATGGCGTTAATTTGTTAAATAAATAAATAAATAAATATTTGAATGAACTGTCCAAATTAGATAAATATAGTATAATAGGTGCCATAAAAACTGACGGATAAAAAGAGAGTATATATATATTTTTTTTTTTATTTGTAAGGGTATTATAGTTTCGTTGCAACCGAATTTAATTTATTTTTTGTTTTTGTTTCTTGTAATAAATTCTGCTACAAAACCGTTTGAAACATGTAACATAAAGGCATTGAAAAGAGTTAAGAAGTCTATTAAAAGCTTTTGTCATTAACCAATACACAAATATGGACTGTGGCTACCCTTGTATTTGTGTTGACTACACAAAGTTGCAACAAACATTCAAGTGAACCGTTATCTCCAAACAATTTACATAGGCAACTGTTCAAAGTTAAACGAGATAATCGCAAATATTAAGCGTGAATTGACAGTTTGCCAACAACAAAGATGGGCAATCAATAGCACCATTGGCAACAAACTTAATTGGGTACCCGAAACTGCGTGCTATTCCGCCCGAAAGGCGCAAAAGGTGACATTTTGGCTTGCAGCGTACAACATAACCAATCAATGTGACACGAAATGACAGCTGCGACATCGCAATAAAGTGGTTTGAGCGAGAGCGGAGTGTGGAAGGCAGCGAAGTTAAAGCTAAACTGCGCTTAACGCACCGGCAACCGTTATAATCACTATCGCCATAAAGGTAATTGTATTTAGGGGGCTTAGAAGCGACGCGCAATATTTAGGAAATACACTGGCACACATCACTCCGGGTCCTCACTCAGAGCGAGGGTCGCCGCTAGATAAGCGCAGCGGATTCAACTATTAAACGAAATTTGTAGTTGTTATTGACAGTGATAAGTAGTTGCAAGCCGTTAACCGCATTAATGATGAAGCTACACGATTTATGTTGTTGTTTTAAACGATTTTTGTTGTTGTACTTTGTTGCTTGTTGTTGTCATTTGCGTGGCGCTCCTGCCATGGCGATAACTTTTACAACTTTTTGACGTAATAATCTCCGGTATGGCGCTGCGCAAAGCTGTGACCCTTCACGGCAACAACAACAGAAATAGCAAAAACAAGCAGCATTCACAACTACGAGTACTCTAACGGTTTGTTGCCTACCACTCCACGCATTCATTCATTCAGCACGCCTATCCATCGTCGCAGTTACGCCGTGTCATGGAAATTGAAATGGTTTTAACGAGTTCGGCTTTACGGGGCTACCAACCGACTCAACGACCGCTCGCGCGAATGTTCGCAAGTCACGGCGCGAGTGGGCGCGCCACCTGCGTTGGTTGATTCGAAGAAAGCGCGTCAGTTTTGTTGGTGACGCGGACCGCGCGTTCGCATGGCAAGCCGAGGCTGAGGTGAATAAATGACTTTCAGCATCATTTGGCGGATGTTGTTGATGTTTGCTTTTATGGCCATGGCTTAAGCGAGGTAGCAGTATTAATAATAACAACTGCAACAACAACAACTACTACAAGCACATTTATAGCAATACTAACACAATAAATATGACATGTCGTCGCTGGCGAACCTTTGCGCCGCCTTTGTCGTCCTCGCTCTGACCTCTCCGCGCTCACCCTTCATAGTACCAACAACCAGCTCTATGCTGCTGTTTATGGCATACACCGTTAGCTGTTTGATTCTTTGGCTCCTCATTAATATTTCGTGTTTATTGTGCAATATCCACAGCCAATATACTGACAATATGGGACAACAAAACACACACACATGTATACATACAGCAAAGGCCCGTGCGCTTTGTGAATTTTGACACGTCCACTTACCCACAAGCACACACACACATACATTCTAAGTTACTTTGCCACAGCCACGCTCACTGGTGCCCTGACAAGCGCGCACAAGTGGTTGACCATGTTTTGGTTTTATGCTTCGATAATCTTCATCTCCACAGCGATGATGTAACTAATGACATTGTTTGCATATATTTGTGTGTGTGTGTCTGAGTGCTGCTTTGTAATGAGTATGCTGCTGTTGAACACTGTGAGCATTATGATAGATCCTATTATACTGATAGTTATTAGCCTGTGCAAAGGTGTTGTTAATGCGCGGCCTTTCGGTGTATGTGTGTGAGTGGTTGGCGACGTGAAGGCTGACACAGGTGGTAAGCCAATAAATATGGGCGAAATTGTAGATGTGTACCATTATATGCTTATAGGATGTAGTGGATAGTGATAAAAATAGCATAACTTAATGATGTAAGTTACACTATGCAACAAAATATTTTTTCCAACCGCAAATTGACCACCTTGGGTATGGGTATAATTGTATACCTACACTAGCCTACTTAAATATTCTAAAAATGATATATATTATAAGAAAGATTACATTATTAACACTATGCAACAAAATATTTTTCCAACCACAAATTTCTGAGATTTATCGTGTGAGCACGACCGCTTAGGTTTACCCAAATATTCTGGCAACTACTTAATCTTATATACTTAAATGTCTTAAAAATTGTATATGAAAGAGATTACTTTAGTTACACTATGTAGCAAATTTTTTGCAACCGAAAAATATTTTTTTATTACTGCAAATATGCCCCAATATCAAAAATAAGTTGGTAGATGTGATATATAGAAGAGACAAAATACATATTACACCATGTAACACATTTTCTTCCGATATATGTACTTATAGAACTTTTTTTATTTTCATGTTAACATGGTCACTTGCGCTCATAAATCAACAAATTTATTGAGCTTAAATATCTTGAAAAAGTTTCATAAATTATTTAAGTTACACTATACAACAAAATTTTCGTAACCTTCAAATTTATTCGTAAACTAAAAAAAAATATCAAAACTAACTCAAACAGGTTTCTTAAATAAAAAATTTAGTCAAAATATTGCACCATGTAACAAAATATTTTTACAGTTTGTCATAATTTTTCTTGTGTAGCAACACATATACATACATATGTATATACTCTACAACACATATACAGAATTTTAAAATGACCATTACGGCCAAAAATCCATATATTAATTAAATTTTAATATCCTAAAAATGGAATATGAAGAAGTAACAAAACTTATGCAAGTTACACTATGTAACATATTTTTGAAACTTTTAAATTTATTTAAAATAATGAATAATAAATAATAAAATATAATGTATGTACGTTAAAGACATAATATTCATTACACTATGTAACATAATATTTTTTCAATCTGCAATCATTTATTTTTGTGTAAGCATGTCCATCTACGGTCAAAATTATCCAAAACTAATATACTAAAGTATTGATCATGATAAAGACTTGACATAAGTTACACTGTGCAACAAATTTTTTTCAACCTTTTTTTTTTTTTT
The DNA here is from genome assembly GCA_027475135.1 of Bactrocera correcta. Lineage (NCBI taxonomy): Eukaryota > Metazoa > Arthropoda > Insecta > Diptera > Tephritidae > Bactrocera > Bactrocera correcta. Next base: position 66,122,488 of record CM050323.1, on the reverse strand, counting down.
TTTTGTGCCCAAAACTCTCTAAAACAACATTAATTAAGTTTTAATAATATTTAATATATAACAAGATATAATATAATTTCATATAATATTTTACCTATATTACACCATGTAACAAATTTTTTATAAGACCCAGAAACAATTTTTCTTGTGGTCACCACCTTTATGCGAAAACTTAGAAATCAATGCTTAAAAGTCAAATATTTCAAACATTGAATAAGAGAAGTTATTATGTTCATTACACCATGCAACAAAATATTTTAAGATCTCTAGCCTTTTATGTTTTGAGTATTAGTACAACCATTTATACACAAAAATAGCAAAAACGAGTTCATTTTAACACCTTAAACCAGCAATATGGAGAGAAACAATATTCATAACAGTATGCAACAAATATTTTTCTTAACTTGAAAAAAAAATTTTTTTTTGGTACAAAACAATCTATACTCCAAGTTCTCTAAATCAAATCTGTTAAAGTTAAACACAACATTAATATTTTTTTAATTACACTATGCAACAAATTTTTTTCGGATTTTTTTTTTAATTTTTTGGTTATATTCTGTACACTATGCAAAAACTTTTTCTTACTTCTAAAAATGAGGTATGACAGACAGGTACCATTAATTACACTATGCAACAAAGTTTTTTTTTCGAACTATGCATTTTTTGGAGAGGCGTAAACCACTTATACCGAAAATATCGAAAATAATTTATGTTCCACTGCAGTAGTAAAGTTTTACAGTACATTAATAACATTCCGAAGTTTGCCAATTGCAACTAGGATTCTAAAACAATTAATCGTGGCTCTGAGGGTGGTCCATTCTACCATAAATTCTTCCAGGTTTCTGATTTTATTGAATTTAATATATATGGTTGTATAAATAGTACAAAATAGTTGGAAACACACTGAGAGTGCACCCTGAGCCGTGCTTTCAAAGAGACTCCTAACCGATGGCTTGAATATTCTGAGAACTTTTTTTACTAAGATGGATGGAGTAATTTAGACTTAGCCTGCTTTTCTTTCGACGAAGGCGGCACGATGATCTTATTTTAATATTGTCCGCAATTTTGAAGGGTCTTCGCAGCATAAAACACTATAAATTGAGGCTCCAACTTAATCTTCAGAGCTCTAGATAGTTTTGGGAAAGCTCAAAGATTTGACTAAGTTCTTTATACATATATAAAATATATAACATACATGTGTAAACACCATCTTCCAACACCCTTTCTCAACCTCACATCCAACTCATTAGCGCCCCGGCAACCGCACCTACCCGCATATCGAAATTATTTCACGCGTAAGCTAAATGAGCATATGTTTGCCATCACTGCGGCATTAAAGCAAATATTTGTGTTCATCTGTCACTTGTCGGCGCTGAAAACATTATCACAGTAACGAGTCGCTACCGATTGCTGCGGTCGCTTGTCGCTTGGCATCAAATTTACATGATGTGCGGCTTAGCAGCACACAAATCTCGGCAAACTCATTGACATTAGACACCCCAACTGAGCGCGAGCCTGTAGTGTAGTAGGGATCCTTTTGACGAAAGTCCTTGCGTCCTTCGGCTGTGCCAGCTGGCGTTGCGTTAAGTTACCGCCTATACCTTAAGTGGTGAGCCTTGCGCAAACACTTCAACTATTTTACACGTGTGCTCATGCTTTGAATCTGTACTTTATTGTTGTTGTTGCTGTCTATATATGCATTTATGTGTGTTGTGTTTTCGCAAATGTGACAAGTTGTTGCAATATCCTGCGGATATTTGTACTTAAGCTCTTGTTCCACATCTCAAGTGTGCGCTCGAAGCGGGGTGGTTACACTCACGTGGTGTGTGGAAAAGCAGTTAGAGTAGTAGTGAAAAGCTGGGTACGTTATGCATTTTTCGAAGAATATTTAATTTTAAATAATACATTTTGTTTGTGGTGCTGTCAGTAAGTTAAGCGATGTTTAAGACTGTGGATCCAATTATCACGTCAAGCAACATATTAATATAGCTCAATCAGAATTTTTGTTCGATTCTCTGGTGTCAGCTTCCGTCGTTCATCATTAAGAAAGACTCCTTTATTGACCTTTTTGGAATTATTACGATGTTTTCTTCGAGACGCAACTAGGTGAAACGGTTTCTTATTCGTCCCGTATTTACTGCTCGCTTCTTCGATGTCTCCTCGAAAGATGTGCAATAAGAATTTCGCATCTAATTTTCAATTATTGAATTTTCATATTTGACCAAAGTTCTTTGAAGCAGTGTCTCAATAGGTGTATAGGTAACGTCATAAATCGGGTTCTCCGTCATTTGTTTAAGCGAACACTTTATGAAGTCGAGTCCTCTCTCATTTATCCAAGGGAACTTTTAATGATATCATCGGACGCTTTTCAATCTTGTCCACCACAAGCCACCTGTACCCTTGGTCTGGATCTAGATATCTAGACCTGAAGCTGAACTACTTACAATCTTTGGCATATTCCGTTGAACTAAGAGTTTCATGGGGGAATTCTACAGAAAACCCTTATCGAGCTTTTATAATGGTGTCTTCATTACATTGAAAATTTTACTTTCTGATGCTCTTATATTTAAAATTTAATAGTTTTCTTAGTCGCATTGAGGGTAATTTCATAATGATACTCTCATAGAGACTCTGTCCCTATTTTTAAAACTGTGACCGTCCATCTTCACTAACTTCTCCTGAGGCGAATTTTTCATTAGCCTTAAGTAAGAACATGTAATAATCACTTGGTGCCAGGTCCGAACTACAAGGTGAATATATGATAATGTACCAACCCATCTCTAGAAGCTTTGGCGAGCCATTCTTGATGTATTTGGCTTGGCAGTGTCCAGATTGAACCCAAATCCACTCCATTGGGCCAAAGCTGGTCATTTTTGAGCAATCTGCTTCCTTCAACAGTCTAATAGTTGAGAGTACGGGTCCGAATCCCAATCCCACTAAACATATTGCAAACTCATTCGGACGGTGAATCTTGGCTTGACCACGATTGGGCCCAAACGACCATTTTTGAATGATTCTGTCGTGGACCCTATCTGGTTTGGGGTTCAGCAGCGATTCCCAAATCAAAATTCGAGCCATGAGGTTTTGTTTTAGCATGAGGCATTCATACAACGAGCTTCTTTTTTTATTCAGTCTTAGATGTATAATTCGGAACGACTTTTTGTTATAATTTTCATTACTTTATCGATATTTCCGATAAAAAGCGTTCTAAAAGGCACCCTCCACCACCAGATTCAGAATCAGTTCATATGAATAATTTTTCAAAAAAACCAAAAAACCACCCCTTTCAATGTAATTGGCGCCTAAAAGTAGGCAATCATTTCATCAAGTACAGCGAATAGCAGCGACTTTTAGCAGAATCTCATATCAAAACCGAAATAGTTAAAATTTTTTATATTAAAAATCTTAATATACCTGTAAAAGTAAATCGGATGACAGAACTTCCAAATAAACTCGAAGAGTTTTAATTTTTCCCGTTTTTATTAACAACAAAAACGTAAATATTACTAATAATAAAAAGGAAAATTCCACCACATATTTTACTCTAACATAAAAAATAGCTCGTGCATTTTACGCTCACTTTAACTGAGCGTAGCAGATAATCAGGCGTTTGGGCTGGTGGATTGGCGGTGTGCCGGGTGTGTGGCGGATAGCGCTTTGGTGATTCCATGCGGTTTCCGTTACACAACGGCGCCATAAGGATTTATGAACGCGCGAAAATAAATTAAATTTTTTTATTAATATCTCAACTCGCTTCGCAACTACCGTTACACCGTTTCGCCGACGCACATTCGGTCTATCCATATTTTTTATGTGTGTAGGTATGTTTGCACTTACGTAAGTACGCTTACAAGCTTTCTTTGTGCCGAATGCGTATGCGTAAAGATTATCTTTATTGGCTCTTAAAAATTTGGTATTTGTTGTTTTCTCCGGCGAGGGCGTCTCTTAGGGCATATTTATGACGTATTTGGCGATCGTTAAGCCATGCAAACGGGAAAACGAAAAATGTAGTTGAATGATTTTAAAAATTTTTATGGTTAAAGAATATCGCAAAAAAATAATTTTTGTCTATGCGGTACAGTGGTTCAAATACATTTCAGATTTATTGCTGAGTTTACGCTTCCATTTTCAGAAATGTTCTAAATATTTCGATTTTTGCTCCGAAGGTCGATGAGAAGCAGTTCCGGTTAAAAAGTTAAATATCTCTTTGGCCATCCGAGTTACGAGTTCTTCTATAAGAATTTATATAACCATGATTCGTCGAAGTCAAAAAGTGCTTATAATGTGTAGAGACGACGGGAGCTTAAGAGGTTTCTTCTTCTTTATTTTGGAGTACAAACCCCATATGCAGTTATAGCCGAGTTTACAACAGTGCGCCAGTCGTTCTTCGCTTTCGCTGTTTGCCGATTCCAAGTATAGCCAGGTCCTGCTACACCTGAGCGTTCCAAAGTAGCGGAGCTCTTTCTCTGCCTCTGCTTCTTACCCGGGGGATAATGCGTCGATTACTTTCAGAACTGGGAGGCTCCTTGAGAGGAGGGGAAACTTGAATTGCAACCAATTCATAAAAGAACGTGTTTTACATAGATCTTGAAGTTTGGATAGACTACGATTTTCCTGAAATTATATTTTCAATTATAAAATAAGTCCAACTAAGAAAGAGTTTAGACAAGTTTTTTCGTTATTTACATAATTTTTGATAAGCTTCCATCAAGTCACCAACGATAAGACGGTTCTTATGACGATTCTTTTGTAATTTGCATCCCGTCATGGAAGCTACTGAGGTTCAAAGGTGTAGAATTCAGAACTATGGAAAACAATTACGTATACCCTTATCAGGGAAAAAGTCTAAGACACGAACTGTAGCATAAACTCAATGTGAAAAGAGGATGGAAAATGCCAGTGGCGCTCTCTATGCATGTAAGAAGATTCCAAGGTCAATACGATATCTTCTACCAGACTTCATGCAGTGGTGTTACATAGTGTAATCAAAGCAATCATGCTTTACGATGCTCTGGTATTATGCACCGATGTCATTAAAATCAGATATTGGAACGAATATAGCGGCTTGCCATTATGTGCATAACGGAAGGTCTAAGAACCACTCAAACAGCTACACTCATAAAATTACGCCACCTACCACTAATAGACATTAAAGTGGAAAGTTCGACAGACAAATCAGTTGCAAGATTAGTGAATTTTCCACAAGATATTTAGGGCTCGATAAGCGTAGGGTCAGTGGATAGGAAAAAAACATACCATCACGATTTATCTAGGAAAGAAGGTTTTAAGTCACATTGAAAAAGGATGGAAGCCGCAGGGACATCAGCCCCAACAGCGTAACTTTCAACATATAATATACAGGGGCGGAGCAAAAATGGCTGATTAAGTGGGAGCTGGGATTTATTATCAGAGCTAGACCTCAGGCGATCCTTCGTGCTGTTAAAATACTGCAGTATCTTTCAGACAGAAGTCTTTGTGGTCAGGAAAGCTGCTGGGATAGCTAATAACGCTGGATACAACATAACAATGTCAATATATACGTCGATAGCCAAACGGTAATTCACGGAATAATCTCACACCGCTACAGAGAGAAACAGAGACAAAGACGTCCTTAGAAGCAGGTTGTCAGTGTTTTTGTTGTAGTGGCAGAAAATATTCCCGAAGTAGTTTCTAGGAATGGTGTCGAGTAAACAGTCTTCGGCCGTGGTCCCCTCCGGCTCCGGGTCCGTTCCGATTATTTAGACCCGCACAAAACCGGGGTGAGATACTAGCAGGAAGGTTAGGTAAAGAAACCTTTAAAATGATGGGTCGCTAGAAACGATACACAATGAAATTTCCGAAGGACTGGCAGACGTATCAGGATGTGACGGAAAGCCTTAAAATCATACAAGATAACGTGATGATGTCAAGCCATCACAGGAAAGCAAGCATGCTTTTACCATACGGCTTAAAAAACACTGGAGGAAAATTGGTAGCGTAGTGACAGGTCACAACTTACTAACAACACAGACGAGTCTTATGGGCATCATTAAAGATGACACAGTAGAAAGTCCAGGCAAGCAGCTCATTAGCTTCTGTTTGAGCTTTCCTAGAATTCGGATTAGATATTAGAGCTTCGTAGTTCAAGGGACTAGATGAGGTATCAGAATTAGTTATTAAGCCTTTATTAAACTTGACAAAAAAGGCTTAACATTACGTACGACGTAAACTTTAGCTTGAATTAAACTGAACCTGCATCTAGCATTACAAAGGATCTATTGGTCTCTGTAGGGCTTGACAGCCGGTCAGTATAACCTAACCTAACTTAATTATCAAGTTAAAGACGCATCACGAGACTTCCTCGTTTTACTGCCAGTACTTTTTATAGCGAGTACAAGCCAGCTTGGTAAAATTTTAAGATAAAATCCAGGTAAGACGTTCTTTGCGACTTTAAAAGTTGTTTTCTATAAGACGCTAATAGAAATAGCTGAATAAGGTGTACCATGTGTACTGAAAGTTTGTTTTCCTTTTCTAATTGTGGTGGTGTACTTTTTTCTTCGACAGATTATGTATTGAATTAGTTGCAGTAAAGTCAGTTTGATCTCTTAGATAGGAGTAGTTCCACCTTGTAATGCTAACTGATCAGTCCTTTCTATTGGTGCAAGTTTGCATAGATCCGTTTCTATTTTAATATTTTTTACTAACATTATAATTATTGATTCTTTTAAGATGAATATAATGAAAGAACCACTTGCATTTGTTAGAGCTCTCGAGTTAACGTTTATATCAATTTTTATTCTACAATAAATTGAACGACAAATGTCTTTTAGATCTTCTGAGCAAAGATTTATATCAAGTTTTTATCTGCAATAAATTAACGAACTAAATGCCTTTTATGTTTCTAGAGCATTTGTGAACAAATATGGTACAGGGATTTCCAATAATAATAATACGATCTTTTACAAAAAAAAAAAAAAAAAAACGACACACTCATTGTTAAGGAAATTCGAATGTTCTTTTTTTAATGTGAAGTACACTCGACCCAATTAAGTTCGAATTAAACATCATTCAAATGGCCTCTACGACTTCTTTTGCGGGAACGAAGTCGATGAACCCAATTTTCGCGTACTTCTTTCCACTCAATTAGGTCTTATGTTATGGATTGCAGGCTCAGTATTGACTCCTAAAGCTTAAAGAGAATCTAGTTTATTGCTAAAGGCCAATGACTTGAAATAAACCCATAAGAAGTAGTCTACTGGTGTTAAATCACAACTTCTTGGAGGCCATAACAATGTCAAAATTTATTAAAATACACGAATCTTAAACTTTTCTCGAAATAATTTGGTTGTTTCACGTGCTGTGTGACATGAAGCCCCATCCTGTTGGTACCAGATGTTGTCAAAATCAACTTCTTCCCATTGCAGGGCTTATAAAGTTGGATATCATCGATTTCTACCACTCGCCATTGACAGCAGCGATATCGCCAGCTTAATGTCGAAAGAAGTTGAAACGTTTAGCAATACCAAAAGCTCCGTCAGGATCGGGAAGAATCTCTCCCAGCCGTTCGATGCGAAACGAGGTTTTAGAGAAAGCAACTCCCTTTCGTGCGAATTCTTCAATCTACTGTTGGAGAAAATAATTCCTGCTGCAGAGCTGAATCGAGAAGGCACAATATTTTATAAGAGTGTTGCACTCGCGACTTAGCTACAAGTCACTGTTGAGAGTCATAACCTCAAAGTCATAAATAATTTCATTTAACTTGGAACTAGTATTAATACCAACAAAAATGTCAGCATAGAAATCCAACGCAGAATAACTCATACCAACTGGTGCTATTTCGGACTGAGTAGGCAATTGAGAAGTAAAAGTAAAACTCTATAAGTCACTCATTACTGCCGTCGCGCTATATGGTGCAGAGGTATGGATGACGACAATATCTGATGAGTCGACGTTACGAGTTTTCGAGAGAAAGGTTCTATGGAAGATTTATGGTCCTTTAGGCATTAGCAACAGCAAGTAAGGCCGGTCAAGATATACCGCGTCATTGACATAGTTCAGCGAATTAAAAGACAGCGGCTGCGCTGGCTAGATTCAGCTCTGAAAGTATTCGTAGCAGTACCGCCAGGGGAAGCAGAGGAAGAAGAAGACCTCCACTCTGTTGGAGAGAAGGACCTGGCTGCACTTGGAATCTCGAATTGGCGCCAAATTGCTAAAAGAAGAAACGACTGGCGCGCTGTTGTAAACTCGGCTATAATCACGTCTACGCCAATAAAGAAAAATAATGGTTGTTCGAAAATAATTTGTGGATTTTCTTCGCAACAGAATCGATAGATTTGTTTATTTACCGCACTCCTCGCTGAAAAGGAGCTTCATCGAAGAAGATGATTTTCTTAAAAAAAAATCGTTATCATTTTCAAGTTGTTCCAAGGCAAAATCAGCAAGTTCACGACGTTTAATCCAATGGCTTCCGTTGTTGAGTAACAACAATTTTATACGGATTCAAAGCCCAAATCCTTTCTCAAATCCACCAGGTTGTGATTTGACACAGTTCCAATGCTTAAAAACGTCATGGAATCGATTGCGGTCTGCAGCAAAACTTGCCTGAACGGCATTACATCGAGCGGTTATTTGTCTCATTGGCACTTGAACATTATGCAAAGAAAATGGACGTTCGAAATTTTCAACAATAGCGAGAACAGGTGGACGATTTTTAACAATGTATAAATATTTTTTTACGATTCTCGACGATTTTTCTCATGCCTATTGCCACCAACGCCAATTCAGCCTTTCAAAAGTACCACAAAACTATATTAGAATATTACAGAAAACAAAAAAAAAAAAACAAATTTCCATTTCCATTATTGCCACAGCCACGCGCAGCGCCGAATTGCATGCCGAAATTTGAATTTATAAACTGTAAAAGTGTCGAAATAAGTTGAAAACAAGCGGCGCAAACAAATTAGCAAATCCATTGTAACCGAATTTATAGTACAAAAATTCAAGTGGATAACATTAGCGCCATTTGGAATACTTAAGAAAATTAACTGTGCATAATTTCAGGCGCACAACCAACGCACGCCAACACAAAACTGGAAAAGACCCGAGTATGCATGCGTGTGTGTGTGTGAGAGTGTGTAGCGAGTAGCAAAACAATATGCAAATGAGCGAAACGAACGGCAAATAACGCAAATAACCGCAAATAAAAGCCGAAGGTAAACAATGCGAAGCTGAAATGCACAACAACAACAACAAATCGCGCGGCATAAATAACCAAAAATTGACGTGACGCGCGCTCAAGTCGCTTATATACAATACATATATATTTTTTTATATTTTTTGTGCTGCTCCTGCCACTCGTTTGCTTTTATTTATTTGTTTTTCTTTTTCGTTTTCAGTGCGCCAAGTGGCGCCTCAGGGAGCACGGCAGCTCATGCGTACGCGGCTTTTCACCTTCGGCCAATGCGCTGGCCAACATTTTTCGCTTTCCACAAACCAAAGCAAATACCAGCTTTGCAACGGTATGCCGAAAATTACACGAAGTAAATGACGGAAAGGCCGGGAACGTGTAAATCTCGAGCGGAAGTTTGATTTTTTGCCTTTGCCGCATTCGATTTCTGCCATTTGTCGGCCAAAAACAGGTAAGTTGCGCAAATAAATATGCAAATAAATACGCAAATAAGCAAATAACGGTATTTTCGTTGAACAACGGGCCACTTTGTATGCCGCCAATAACGTTGACCATCGATGCACGCGAACGTATGAGCGCGCCGCGGCGCATGGGTGGCATTTCAAAGTACCGCTAATAGCGAAAGTGGCCCTCAATGCTGTTGCAAATACAAATTTATACACTTTCATATGTACATACATGCTTATATACCAAAAAAAATATATATACATAAAATCATTCAGTAATATTTACGCTCGTTCTTCAGTTCATGGCCCATACCTTTCTTTTGGTTGCTTTTGTTGTTATTTTTATGGCAACATGAAACTTTTTCAATTTGAAAATCTTCTTTACCTCCACTGTTCAACAGATTTATTCCATATTTGTTGTTGTAAATGTCGAATTTTTATATTTAACAAGCCTTATTGGTCTCAGCCTCTCTACCGAAGCCCAATTGTATCCGAAATAATAAAACATGAATTTTGCGCCGCTCATCATTCACTGCCGACCGATTTGCCTGCTCGCTTATTTACACTCGTCAACTTTGTTGTTTTGTCGTAACTTTACTCAATTTGCATAGACTGTTTTTTCATCACCACTTTGAATGTCCAGTCTGCAGTCGATTTGGGTTTACAGTTTCACTATATTATAATATAAGCAATTGTCTAGAGCTTAAAAACCGTGAAGGGGTATATATTTATGAGCATCATAATTCCAATGAACTTTCTGGTTTTATCACATTCTGAAACCTGATTTTATGCTGAAACAGTATTACTAGCACTCAGTGGACCTCAATAATGGTTTTAGAACGAAATCGAGGACGTTCTTTAAGGATATGGAAAAGTCTACTTCGGTATGATCTCGCTAAACTCAGTTTAACATATCTTTATAAAGTAGAGTTTAAGTATCAAACTCTTCAGGAAAGTCCCTTAGTCCATCCTAAAGTAATGAAACCCTTCCTCGCAAAGCTTTTACCGTTATAAAGAAGCACAGTACGAACTGAAACACTTCAAGAAGACTTTTTGTATCAAATAAAGTTTGAAACAGGCCGGGTCGTAAACTTTTTTCACTCCTACAAATCTTCGGTCTAGAGAACTTCGTCGTTAGCTCTAAATGTGACATGACTTTTTAGAGAGTAGCGATACGTAACTATTTGAAACCAGACGTTGATACCCAGTGTATATTTGGAAGAAAGTTTCTACTATAGGTTTACAGAACTTCCCAACCCAGAGCGTTCCCACGACCGTCGGGTCCTTGTAACCGCAACGGAACCCAAAGTTTTATGCGTCCGAAGACTGTCAACACGGCAGCATTCCCCCAAATTTACTTCATCGAAGTTTTCTGCCGTTTAAATAGCTACAACAGAGATTCGAGTTCGCATTAGATATGACGATCATTTACTTATGAAGCGCGTGATCTGTAAAAAAAACTCCACTTATATCAGCGAGTTTTTATTCAGACGGCAGATGTCCTCAAGATCACATCTTCGAATATTTCTAGTACTGAAAGCATTCAACATTTTCGTTAAAGGTGTTTAGTATATGAGTAACGGCAAATTCTGTTAGACAGTTACAAGCAGCTACAGATCGCTGTGTTCCAAAATATTCCAAAACCAATTTTCAAACAGATTTTAAGGTCAATTTAACTTCCGCCAAAAAATTAAGTAAATATTTTATTGAGCTAATCTTAGTTAAAAAGACAGCGATAGAATTCTAAACATTAAATAATACAACAGAGAACTTGGTATCGAAATCTCTTTACATTTCTATTTGTCCTAAAAAACTAACTTTTCTTAAGTCTTCTTTTTTCATAGAAATCTTTGGTATTCTTTCACAAATCAGGTGACTATCAGCTTCTGTTATCATTCCAAACTTAGCTTTCCAAAACAAAATCCAAATATTTTCAGCTAGATACACCTAAAAACTTCTTTATCTTACTAACTAGCATATCCCAGAGCTACTTACCCTAGAAAAGAACACCTGTTTCAGTCTTCATTACATTATTCTGAAAAAGCAGGCATTGGTAATTATCTCTCTTTGTAACCGCTCTCTGAACCTTATATTATCAAGGTAGCCTTATAGCTCTTTTATTTGCATGCAGTCCTCTTCTGATCAGGCAATATTTTGTCTAATCTACGCTTCAAAACAATCAAGATATCCTGCAACGATTGCAACTTTCTACCTTTACGAGTATTACTTGTCGTCGACGGACGTGGCATCGGAAGCCCCAAGAAACGTGTTATGTCGTCGGGGTCGGACCAAAGAAGAGGGGTGTCAAATAAGTGGGAATGGTGGGGCATGCAAAGAGGTGACCAGTGTTATGCGGATACTCATAGCACGTAGAACATGTATTGGATATGCCGGGGTCTATTCTTAATAAGTAGGAGCTTACCCACCACCAAACTATCCGGAACAAGCTACAGAAGGGTCATTCTCGTTTCTGGCGGAACTTGAGCTCTTCGACTGCAATGGGTGGTGGTTTGACTCCAAGTACGTCATTCACTGAAAGGGAGTCGGTGAAGGTGTTAATGGCTCCACTGTGAATGGCGGTGGCAAGTGTTCGATAGGAAACATCAAGAGACATTCTTTCGTAGTCCGGAGTGCAGTATTCTGACAGGTCTGGAGCTTTCTCGTCTACGTTTCGCTGCACCCAGGCGACCATATTAGTGCGGCGGAGTTAAAGACCGACCGATAGCCTTGGAAGTTGCGAACAACGTTTCTTTGTCCTTTCCACTTGTGCTCCTGGCTAGCGACTTGAGGACTTTTTTGCGCGGTCGTTTAAGGAGTGAAGGAGCACGCACTGTCAAAAGTCTTACAACATTGGGCTATTGACAGTCGGAATCTTAAAGCAATCGACTTCAATATTAAGGTCAAGTCTGTACTCTTTCGTCCAGTTTAGTTTGGAACCATTAGTATAGATGCTAATACTTGCGCCCTTGTCTACCTCACCCCCTTTTCCACTCTTCTCTGGACGGGAAGGCAATATTGTGGATCGAATTTAAATTCAACTCTGTTTGATTTTAAAAAATGCGTGCTAATGGGAAGCAGCGTACTAAGGAACTTTTTAAGGCATAGAATAAACCTTCTGTAACATAAGTTTTCAGATGAAGGCAATAATTCCGAAAAAGAAAATTTTTAAGTCAAGGAATAGTAATAGGTATAGGTACTCTTCTGAAATAAGAACTTTTTGATAGATCAGAATTACAACCTTTCAGATGGAGAATGACCTTAACCCGACTTTTTACAAACAAATCAAGAGGCTTAGCTAAAATTACAGCGGACGAAAGCCGTGTGTAAATCAGTCCATGTACTCCACATGATGCTAAATATTTCATAACATTAAATATTATTTATGAATTTGCATTAAACCGAAATTGAAACAGAAAATTCGCTGAAATCAATCACGCCAATTCGATTGCTTGGCAAATTTACTTAGGCTAAGTGAAAATGAGAAAAGCCAAGCCACTCATATTTGGCAAAGCGCGCCGTATGGCAATATTGCACAAAAGGAAGAAGACGAAGAATGAGAAGAGAGGAAAAAAACAACGACTAAAAGAGCGCAAAACTAGCAAATAGACAGTAGAAGAAGCATTGAATGAGGCCAAATGAATACCATAAAGCGACGCGCCCAACAGCAATGAGGCAGGCGGCCAAAGGGCTGGGTCGAACGACGGGCGCTGCACTCATCATATTTGCAATTGTATTAACTGGCAATGCAAGTATTTGAAAGTTCCATTTTACTCCGGCAAAAACACGAATACACACACAAAGAGGGAGAAAGCTACATGCACTCGAGTATATGCAACGCTGTAGCTCAGTTAAAGCACTGCTTTCGTGGGCCAGTTAACCCGCTTAACACGCGCGCTGAGTGCAACAACCCACTGCACCCTTACCACACTTTGCCCCACACTTAACCAACTGAATGTTAGTGGGTTCTCAGTAAACTTTTTATTTTTCTTTGCTTGCTTCGAACTACAGACCCCTTTCGTGCACCCCCCCTTTTAGCCGTCGCACACCCTCCCTCAGAAAGGTCTTTTTTCACCAAGCAGCTACTCATCTCGCTGATGTGTCTATGCTGTGAGTAGTTTTCCGAAATTTGCCATACGTTTGCACCCAACTAACAAACCGTAGAGGCGATTTGTGTTGCAAACGCTTTCTTTTGGTTTTATTTTTTTGTTGGTCTTCTGTTTCCTTTTCTTCTGTGTGCATTTTGTACGTTTAAGTGAAGTTGTTTGCATAAAATTGTAATATTATTTAAATTGCCAAAAATCCATTATGATCTCAAATATTATTCAAGTAAAATGCCAAAAAGCTCTCTTAGCGTTGCCGCTAAGCTTTCGCATGGCACAACTGTAGTATGCGGCATATGCTAGTTGGCCTGATGGTCTGCACTTACGCATACAAAGTACCGTAGATGCGAGTGTAGAGATACAATGCTACAATGCAGATGCACTTATGATAATACGAATACATGTAGGTACAGTGCGTAGCATAAAACAGGCAGCCGAGAAGCAAAGTTTAACAATTTTGTATATAACAAACTTAATGCGATCTCAGAGAGAGAGCATCGACAGAGACATCGAACCTTCCTTGTGCTTGTGGACCTGCGTTTTTTGCTGCACAAAGGTGGGCGCGCATCTTGACTGTAATAAAATAGTCGTCCAAGTTGATGTAAGGACCTCGAGCGTACCCACGTCTAAAACACTGGAGACCTGTCTTCCGTCTATCACAGCCTGATCAATCTGGTTGCCGGCTTTTCGATCTGGAGAGAGCCAGGTAGCTTCGTGAATTTTTCTATGCTGGAATCTAGTATACAGATAACTTTATTTAGGGCTCCGGCGAATTCGATCAGCCTCATCCCATTTGGTGATGTTTCCTCGTGGAGGCTGAATTTACCGACTGTTGTGCCAAAGATACCTTTTTGCCCAACCTGGCGTTAAAGTTGCCAAGAACAATACTGATATCGTAGCGGGGGCACCTCTCATAGGCGCGCTCCAAGCGCTCATAGAAGTCATTTTTGGTCACATCGTCCTTTTCTTCCGTCGAGACGTGGCTTCTTTTGTGGTAAGTTCCAAACCCAGCGTACAACTCTGGGGAGGGTTAGTTCACCTTTTCACTTCGGCTCGCCTTTAAAAGGATATTCTTTGGCTACTCAAACGATACTTGGTCTAAGACCGGAAGTCATGAGCTGCTTGAGCCATATGTAAATAATCGTTTCTGGCCACACAAAAGTGAGTGGCAATCAGGGAACTTTCCTCACTTGCGTGGACTTCTACACATGACTCCATCCTGCGTCTATCCTCTTTACAATTTAAAAATATAAAATAAAACGTTGCCTGTGACAACAAAGTAACCTTTTTTTAATTTTTGACACTTAAAAGTTCATAGAATAATTTAACTCATTATTCAATCACACTATACATATATATACATTGCGTTGCTATTTTTCTGCACAGCAGTGTTTATGTAGTTACATTTGCTGAATTGTATAGCTATTGTTATCTTTGTTGTTTACCAAAATTTTCATAAAATTTTCTTTGGTTTGCTTCTAAACTAGCAAATATTAAATTAAACTTTTAAGAATATTCATTTAAAAATATTTCATTAGTAGAAGTATCTATACAGATTTTAAAATGTAATTTTAAGACACTGAGTGAGTATTTCAGTAGTTTAGTGATTGATATCATACTCAAAAACTACAAAGTCTCAACACGAAATCAATTCTTCGTTCAAGTATTAGTTGAAACAACGAGCTTTATTGTAGTACATTACTTGGTTTTGATGATATATTTTTGGTTAGTAAGCTGCAAGGTTAGATTCAATTTTTCGAAGGCAGTTTTCCACGAAAAAAGTTCAATTTCTTCCTTGAAAACATAAGAAACAAAATGAAACTTAAATACGGTTGGCGCTGCTACTTAAATTTATGACACTTTTTACAATACTTTCCCATACTCATATTACCTAACAAAAAAAAGCACTTAATATTCTAAATATTTTTTATTTCATTTCTTGTTTTTGTTATTTTATTTTACATTTCGCTGTAAGTGTACCAATAACTTACTGTTTCCATGAAAATAGCTTTCATAAAAGCAATCTAAACACAGCGCTCTTAAATGTAGGCAACATTCGCATAAATGCGCCTAAGTGTAGGCAACATTTAATGAACTTTTTTCTTTTTATTAATCTGTGCGGATTGAAATGCATAATGTATGCATACATCACTTTTTCCATTTTAAATAAAATACTGAGAAAAATAGTTAATAAATATTATGCGGCTTCTCCACAGCTTCCCTTGTCTTAAGTTGCATTTATGGTTTATAACAGAGAAATAAGTTTGAACTAAGTGCTAACATATGCACTGCTAAAATCAGAATTTCTTTTTATGCTTAGTAGAGTTAGATGTATTTGCTCTGCGGCTTATAGCCTACAAAGAAAAACGAAATACCTCCATATTTCTCAGAAGCACAACTTCACTTTTCAGTGGAAATATTAAAATTTCATAGATTAAGTATATAAGTAAAATCATAGATAGTAAATGTGTTTGACGACAATTTAATTCAAAAAGAATTCAATAAATGTTTTTAGAACTTTTTAATATAAAACGCTTAGGTAGATTTTTGCTTTTAAGTTTAGTTGGCTGCGCCTTCTCTTCACTCTTTATGTTTTCACTTTTATATGTTTCATATGAATAAAAGTTATTTTTTTGGATTCTACATGTAAATTTAAATTTGTTTTTTTTCCGAAGATGGAATCTTCCATAAATACTGATACTAATATTAGGTTGTCAAAAAAGTCTTGCGGTATTTTCGCTAGTTGGCGTTGAAAGCGCGTAGTTCTAGTTTTATTTGTCGCATCGGGTCATGCTATACCTTTTTGGAAAGCTCATTTCACGCGCTAACGTGTGTTTGGTTGATTGTCGTTTCCTTTGAGTCGTTCGTGAGCTATGGCGTCGCAAACATGGGGAAAAATAAAGAGAAAATACGGCATATTTTACAGTACTACTACGATAAAGGCAAAAATGCATCTCAAGCCCCCATAAAATTTGCGCAGTTTATGGACCCAATACAGTTTCCATTTCCACCGCACAACGATGATTTCAACGTTTTCGTTCTAGTGTAGAGGTGGTCGAAGATACGCCACGCTCAGGAAGGCCTGTCGTCGAAAATTAATATAAAAATATATACCATATAAACCATTTGAAGACGCTTGGAGTCACTAAGAAGTTCGATATGTGGGTGCCACACGAATTGATTCAATAAAAATACCGCAAGACTGCACGATTCGTACTGCTCGCTTAATATGCACCTCTAGACTGCGTCTAATCAGTATTATTTTACTATATTGAACTTGCGAAACAGTTCGCTTATGTACTAAGCTCCGTCATCTGTAGCTTTAAGGTAAGATCCTAAGCTTTATATCGCAGGGCCAACTTAGCGAATTGACTCAGGTCATTTGCTCGCTATTCGGGGCTCTAGCTTCACTACTTTTTCGTTCTTTCCATGGTATACCATTCTTGTTTCATTTGCAGCATATAAAGCACTATATTACTTTTGCCCTAAGAAAAGGTGATTGTCCTTCAATCAAAATTTTTAATACAGAAATACCTGGGGTTACACATAGATAGAAGGCTTACCTGGAAGTATCATGTAAAAGCGAAAAAAGAACAAATTAATATAGAGATGAAATAAAAAAGTTGAGTGAAAGATACAAAATCAGGTTAGAGATCCATCCTAATCCTTTAGCAGTGGCATTACTACAGGCACCCGCTACAACAAGGTTAAAAAAAGGCATATTAAACTTGTAAACCAGCACGCATGCACGTAATGTAAATACATAACTTTAGCACAAACTAGTGTATGGTTATGTTATATTAATTTAAGGAAAATAGCAAATAATCATGTAAATTAGTATGTATGTAGTTTGGATTTTTATTTTTATTATACTGTCACTAAACAGAGGGTCACTTAATGAAGTAACACTCACAATTTGTTTGTTCCTTAACAGCACATTTACTTATAGTCTATTAACATTAAGACAGATTGTAAATTCAACTTGAATAAAAAAAAAAAAAAATTCGGCCTGTAAATCTCGGGCAGTAGAAAAATATATACTCCGCATTTTCGCTACTGCTATCACAGAAAGAGCAAGTAACTCGATTGTCATACTCATAACTATGCAGGTACTCTTTGAAACATGCGTATCCTGTTAGAAACTGTGTGATGTAAAAGTCATGCTTATACATTTCCATTAAATCAGTCCTTCCAACTTCCCTTTGGTGCTGTGTCCCAACAATTTTACCATTCCTGTATGCTTAGTTGTCTTTCCTCTTTACGCTCTTTCATTTTCAGCTTCTTGCCTATAATTTTGCTTTTATCATAAATCTGCTTCTGTTCTCGAGCCATTATGTCTGGTGGCATTATTCCAAATATAATGCTAGCGGCTTCATGAGACTCCGTGCGAAATGAATACTGATTTTGCCATTCTTGCATATGTTTTTCGCGTTAGTACTGATCCCCATACAGGCAAGGTCCCCATTAAAATTGAATGGCTAACCATGCTCAAAAGTTATTTGCACTTTGTTTTTGTCCTCCTATGTTGGCCAAGATTCTGGATACTAATCGGAACTTCTTTAACGATAGGAGGTGTATTGTGTATTCCATCACTCAAGGCATTCCATCAGAGGGGATACAATACGGTATCTTGTGGCACCCCACCAGTTACAGTATACTCTTTTAGACCTTCATTCGTGCACGCAATATGTGGGGGGACCAGCAAAGCCTAATTTAATACTCTTTGTTGCCGTGCATCCATCTATCTCCTTCTATAGCATTTTCCGCCATACCAGTGAGCTTCTTAGTTGCCTCCACGGTTGAGCGTTTTTTGCGAAGGTCGTATTGATTGTTGCATAGGCTGCAGGCCTTTCTTTTTAGGTAGTTTTTAGTTGGACACAGATGATGCTCCACTCCAACCTTTTTCTCATTGTGTCTATTATGCATAGTGGGCGATAAGAACTCGGTTCCCCTGCTGGTTAGATTACCTTCTGTATTAACACTAGACATTGCATTTTCCATATCTTGGAGAAAATTCCTCCTCGTGTTCATCGTGTAAACACTTGTATTTCAGTGCGAGCTTTAGGATCTTGTTCGGAGCTCTATCCAGACCTAGTACCTTGGAATTACCGAACCGTTTAGCAGCTTGTTGCACTTCGAGATCATTTACTTGTGCTGCATCTGTGGTCTCTGCTTTTTCAAAAAATAGACTTCCGCTTTCATGGATTTGCTTAACGCATAGCTTTTCTACCACATTTGTAAGCAACGTTTATAAGCTTAATAAAAAAGGTTCTGTTGCCACATTGATTCCGAATTAGCTCTCAACCGGTTAGGAACTAGTTTTGACCTTATCGACTACCGGTTGCTGGTGCGGATTTCGAGTTGATTGATTTCAACTAGTCCTGAACTGGTTTCAATCGAGCTTCGAACTAGTATTTTCGGGTTTTAAACTATATACTTCAGAATCGATTACAAAACCACTCTTAACTTCGTTCAAAATCGTCCCTAAAAATTTAGATCAGGTTCCTTTCATGAAAATTCTTTTGCTATTCTTATTAGTAGTTAGAGAATACCGTTAAGTCACCTCCACGATGTTATTATTATTCTGAGTCTCAGATACACACACATACTCATACATATATTTTATACAGCATCTATCCAATGTTCCAAGAATATAATTAAGTAACACTTTGACCCTTAGCTACTTGCAACACTGCTGCTGCTGCTACTACCATCAAGGCCACCAAACTTTCGCAGCTGCCACCTTACTTTCTGACTTGTTTTTATGATAGATCACGGTATAATTACATAAGTAGCAACGGTTGGGGCACCAAACTAAGGCAACTATATAACACCGCGTGTCAACGCCGCCTACAACACAATGCTTGCACCGTTAGTTTAAGCCACAAATCCTTAGATGTTGGCACATAATTTTTTTATTTTTATTTATTTTTTGGTTGCTTTGTTGCTCCTCTCTCTCTTTTATTTCTATTTTTTCTTTTTATATGCATTCCTCTCCTCGCTTAGTTTCTTATCATTTCAGTTGTTGTTTTTGTTTACCGTTAAGTACTTACCGCTGCATTTTATGCTCACAGTGACACCACCTGCTTTTAATTATCTGAATATGTTGGCAAAGCGGCAGCGGTGGAGGGTGTAGAAATGCGAGTGGCAACAGTCTAGCAACCGCAACGGTTTATTAGACGCAGTGGTTGTTTGCTTGAGGGTGTGTGTAAGTGCCATAAGTTTGTCTTAATTCGCTCCCCAGTCCCGCGGCATTTTTATTTACAGAAACATACACACTAATACATACATAGTTATATACAAATACACAGTAAGCCTTGTTTGTATATATATAAGCGACATGACAATTCTTCTTCAGCTCGCATTTGTGGGATCTGCGTCGTAAATTCGCCACAATTACATTTTTCAGCAGCTGTAATTAAATTTTTTTTATTACTTGTTGTTGTTACACGTTATATGTTATGCTTTCACATGTGTGTGCTTGCATTTATGTGAAATTTATTATCAATTTCTTCAATAAAAATTTTAATTTACGTTTAATTCGTGCGTAAATCATAAAAAATATAAATTGAAAACTTCAAAACTCGCAGGCAACAATAAACATTTCAATAAAGATTTAAAGCAAAAAAAAAACATTGTATACCCTTCACTTCACAAATAAAAAAGTTTCCAAACAAAACTTTGATTTTGATCAGACGGTTTGCATGGCAACTATAAGCTATGGTGATTCGATCTAATTTCAATTTCAATAAATTTTTTCAGAGAACTCACTTTTGCTTTAGACAATAATCCATTCAAATATTGTGAAGATATCTCGTCAAATACAAAATTTTTCTATGAAGCAGTCGACTCAGAATGTTCAGTTTATATGGGAGCGGTGATGGCGGTTGATACAAATGAGTAGTTTCCTGGAGAAAAAAAGACGCGTGCAAAGTTTCAGCTCCATATCTCAAAAACTGACGGTCTAGTTAGCGTATATATCGACGGTCACACATACGTGACTAAATCAAAGCATAGTCATGCTCATCATTCATGTATATATTATAGGGTCTCCAATGCTCCGTTTTTTCCAGAAAATAGCCACATGTTGATAAGACGGACGAATAAGGAGTCTGGTTGATGAGAGAAGCCTATTGTTTGAATAAAAATTCGCTCACTTTTCATTTCGTCCTTCAATTCATGTGAAAAAAAATGCGCACAGACCATTCGCTCACCCAAATCTTGAATTAAATACATCTTAAATGAAATAGTGTTTTTATTCATATTTAATCCCTCATTCAACATTCTTGTAGTAAAATTTGTTCAAAGTTTTTCCATCAATTCAGCGTAATAAATATCTTCTGGACGGTCTGGCCTTTGATAGTCATTTAAATTCTCGCGAATTTTTTAAATCAACATCAATATATAATAATTAGAAAGTCCTTTCTATAAATGGGACACAACTCTCCCTCAAGGACCGGACCAAATGCCTTGGGTTTGTCTTGGGCAGCAAACTACTGTGGAAACACAACGTGGAAGAAAGAGTAAGGAAAGGTAGACGCTCGGCACAACTTGAGGACTCCCTCCCTCTCTCATGCACTGGTGCTATACCAATTCTGCTCTACGGTTCAGTAGTATGGTAGGCAGGCGAAGGGAAATCTATCTACTGGATGCCAGTGGATAGAGTTCAGAGGCGCGATACGCTGAGCATAACGGGATCCTTAGGAACAACTTCAACGGAGCTCTTGAACTGGTACAAAACCTACCATCTATAGACCTTTTGCTAAAAACTGGGCAGCAAAATCGATAGGAGGACTACTGGCTGCTGGAGAATTTACATATAGAACCTTAGAGGATAGCATGGTCGGTAATGGCGGTTGGTCAAAAACCGACTACATTATCCACTTTTCAACTGGGAAAGAAGGTTCAAAGTAAACATAGGGAAATATGCCTTGCGTAAAAGTTAGAGGATGGAGGATGGGGTCATGTGTAGAAGTTCACGCAAGTGAGGAAAGTTCTCTGATCGCCATTCACTTGGGAGTGGCCAGAAACGATTCTTTTACATATGACTCAAGCAGCTCACGACTTCCGGTCTTTGACCAAGTATCCTCTGGGTAGCCTAAGAACATCCGTTTGAAGGCGAGCTAAAGTGAGAAGGCGAAACGCACCTGCATAGGGTTGTGCGCTGGGTTTGGGACCCGCCACGTAAAAAAACACCTCCAATGAAAACCAACAATCAGCCTCGGATGAGAGCCCCCCCTTTTGATGACGACAATGGCAAACGAAATAAGGACTATGATTTGAGGGCATGCACCTGGAATGTCCGGTCCCTTAATTGGGAAGGTGCCGCTGCCCAGCTGGTAGATGTCCTCGTAAAGATAAAGGCTCACATCACCGCCGTCCAAGAAATGCGATGGACGGGACAAGGACAGAGACGAGTAGGTCCTTGTGACATTTACTACAGTGGCCATATAAAGGAGCGCAAGTTTGGTGTTGGATTCGTGGTGGGAGAGAGACTCCGTCGCCGAGTACTATCATTCACTACGGAGAATGAACGTCTAGCCACAATCCGCATCAAAGCGAGGTTCTTCAACATATCGCTGATTTGCGCCCACGCCCCGACGGAAGAGAAGGACGATGTGAGCAAAGATGCCTTTTATGAGTGCTTGGAGCGCACTTATGAGAGATGCCCCCGCCACGATGTCAAAATCGTGCTTGGCGACTTCAATGCCAGGGTGGGCAAAGAAGGTATCTTTGGCACTACGGTCGGTAAATTCAGCCTCCACGCGGAAACATCCCCAAATGGGCTGAGGCTGATCGACTTCGCCGGGGCCCGAAATATGGTTATCTGTAGCACTAAATTCCAGCATAAGAAGATACATCAAGCTACCTGGCTGTCTCCAGATCGAAAAACCACCAACCAGATCGATCATGTTGTGATAGACGGAAGACACGTCTCCAGTGTTTTAGATGTGCGTGCGCTCCGAGGTCCTAACATCGACTCGGACCACTATATTGTTGCAGCCAAAATACGCACCCGCCTCTGTGCAGCAAAAAACGCACGCCAACAAACACAAGGATGGTTCGACGTCGAGAAGCTGCAATCACAACAGACAGCCGAACGATTTTCTACTCGGCTTGCACTCCTGCTCTCTGAGAGCACTCGTCAACAACTCGGTATAAGGGAACTGTGGGACGGCATTTCAAACTCCTTACGTACAGCTGCAACCGAAACCATTGGTTTTCGGAAAGTGCAGAAGAACAGCTGGTACGACGAGGAGTGCCGTGTCGCAGCGAAGAGAAAACAGACTGCCTACCTCGCAACGTTACGATCGACCACAACACGTGCGGGATGGGATAGATACCGAGAGTTGAAGAGGGAAGCGAGACGCATTTGTAGACAGAAAAAGAAAGAGGCCGAAATGCGTGAGTACGAAGAGCTTGATAAGCTGGCCGACAGGGGTAATGCGCGAAAATTCTACGAAAAGATGCGGCGGCTTACAAAAGGTTTCAAGACCGGAGCATACTCTTGTAGAACCCCCAAAGGTGATCTAGTTACCGATGCCCAGAGCATACTTAAATTATGGAGGGAACACTTCTCCAGCCTGCTGAATGGCAGTGAACGCACAACACCAGGAGAAAGCGAACCCTTTACCCCAATCGATGACGATGGAGCAGACGTTCCATTGCCCGACCATGAAGAAGTTCGAATAGCAATTGCCCGCCTGAAAAACAACAAAGCGGCAGGGGCCGATGGATTGCCGGCCGAGCTATTCAAACACGGCGGCGAAGAGCTGATAAGGTGCATGCATCAGCTTCTTTGCAAAATATGGTCGGACGAAAGTATGCCCAACGATTGGAATTTAAGTGTGCTATGCCCAATCCACAAAAAAGGAGACCCCACAATCTGCGCCAACAACCGTGGGATTAGCCTCCTCAACATCGCATATAAGGTTCTGTCGAGCGTATTGTGTGAAAGATTAAAGCCCACCGTCAACAAACTGATTGGACCTTATCAGTGTGGCTTTAGACCTGGTAAATCAACAACCGACCAGATATTCACGATGCGCCAAATCTTGGAAAAGACCCGTGAAAGGAGAATCGACACACACCACCTCTTCGTCGATTTCAAAGCTGCTTTCGACAGCACGAAAAGGAGCTGCCTTTATGCCGCGATGTCTGAATTTGGTATCCCCGCAAAACTAATACGGCTGTGTAAACTGACGTTGAGCAACACAAAAAGCTCCGTCAGAATCGGGAAGGACCTCTCCGAGCCGTTCGATACCAAACGAGGTTTCAGACAAGGCGATTCCCTATCGTGCGACTTTTTCAACCTGCTTCTGGAGAAAATAGTTCGAGCTGCAGAACTCAACAGAGAAGGTTCCATCTTTTATAAGAGTGTACAACTGCTGGCGTATGCCGATGATATTGATATCATCGGCCTCAACACCCGCGCCGTTAGTTCTGCTTTCTCCAGACTGGACAAGGAAGCAAAAGAAATGGGTCTGGCAGTGAACGAGGGCAAGACGAAATATCTCCTGTCATCAAACAAACAGTCGTCGCACTCTCGACTTGGCACTCACGTCATGGTGACAGTCATAACTTTGAAGTTGTAGATAATTTCGTCTATCTAGGAACCAGCGTAAACACCACCAACAATGTCAGCCTAGAAATCCAACGCAGGATAACTCTTGCCAACAGGTGCTACTTCGGACTAAGTAGGCAATTGAGAAGCAAAGTCCTCTATCGACAAACAAAAACCAAACTCTATAAGTCTCTCATAATTCCCGTCCTCCTATATGGTGCAGAGGCTTGGACGATGACAACAACCGATGAGTTGACGTTGCGAGTTTTCGAGAGAATGGTTCTGCGAAAGATTTATGGTCCTTTGCGCGTTGGCCACGGCGAATATCGCATTCGATGGAACGATGAGCTGTACGAGATATACGACGACATTGACATAGTTCAGCGAATTAAAAGACAGCGGCTACGCTGGCTAGGTCATGTTGTCCGGATGGATGAAAACACTCCAGCTCTGAAAGTATTCGACGCAGTACCCGCCGCGGGAAGCAGAGGAAGAGGAAGACCTCCACTCCGGTGGAAGGACCAAGTAGAGAACGACCTGGCCTCGCTTGGAATATCCAATTGGCGCCACGTAGCGAAGAGAAGAAACGACTGGCGCGCTGTTGTTGACTCGGCTATAATCGCGTAAGCGGTGTCTACGCCAGTAAAGAAGAAGAAGAAAAGTTAGCTCGAAAATGGACGATGGAGTTGGTGCGGGAATACAAGTATACTGTCCAGAGTTGGGCATAATACAACCTTTAAGTGTACAAACCATTACAGTATATTTCAAGCTAAGGTTTTTGCTATTGCAAAAGCCGCGGAGCTGGCCTTTAATGCATCTGCAGGCAAAACCAGAGTCAACAGTTACGTAGACACCAAGGACTTCGTATCGCATATCAGCCAAAAGTGTCTTAGGAAGCAGGGCAGCAGTGAAAAGTGTTGCCAGAAGTAAGCCACTTCACTTCTACTGGGTGCCAGGCCAAAAAAGGCATCGAGGGCAATGAAATAGTGGACGAAATTACCAAGAATGGTGTGCGGTTAACATCCGAAAACGTGATCATCAATGGGAAATTGTCTATACGATGATCTGGACGCAATTTGGGTGCAAAGCTGTAAAAATCATGTGCAATTTGCAGTGCATGATATACTGGAGGAGGTATTGAGAGTGAGGCCGCAGAGTACGATAAAATTGGATTGAAGCGCAGGCATCCTAAAGAATAACTGCTCTGCTTGGACCTACCAACTGAACTCCATCTGGCATCGCAAAGCTCCAAACTGGTCTATGCGTGTCTTATTGACCTACCAGATTAACCTAACCTAACCTAATAGTCAGTGAGAGAATATTAGCAGAACATGAGTATTATAACTCTGCGATGTCAACATTAATTCGTTACTTCGAAAACATGCACTTCCCATAATTTATTGTTGGGAACACTAAAAACTGTTTTTTTATTTACTTTATTCTTTTGATTCTGAATATTACCGCTGTCTACTCATTTAGAGAATTTTCCAAATTTTTTCTGATACCGTTACATAAATTTATCTTTGCTCACATTTGATTTATTTTTAGTTTATCTAGTACTAGGTTTCCACGTTCAGCTCAACAATTGAACAACAGAAATTTGTAATTTTACCAAAAAAATTTATGAAATTTTTAATTCGTGAATTTGCTTTGCACTTCTCCTCACCTTTTTATGGTTTCATATGGGTGAGTTGAAAAGGCACAATATGTACAACTGTAAAATTTATGTGGGAAACGTAGTCAACTTTTGTGCGCAAATTACTATGTTGAAAAATTCAATTAAAGAAGCAACAACAACGACATGTCTACAACGTAGCATGTACACACATACGCAACTACAGGGTGCACACTTTTACCGGAAATTAGCATAGGACAAGCAATGAAACTTTTATGAAGAACTTCGAAAAACACGCACTACGAGCAAAGCCAAAGCCAAATATAAAGCTGAGAGCGAGGTAGGCACGTTATTGAAGCTAACGAGCATAAAAAACAATAACGATGAGAGACAAAAAAATGCGGAAGAATAACTGAAAAAAAAAAATAAATAAAAAAAAAAAATAAATAATAAAATTTTTTTTTTGTAAATTTAAAAATATGTATGTTAGGGTTGTTCTTAGATGTTGGAAAACTAAAAAAATTTAAAAATGACAAAAAAAGAAAAAAATTAAATAATACAAAAAATTAAAACAAAAAAAAATAAACAAATCAAAAAAATATACATATGTAAGGGTCGTTCTTAAATATACGAAAAATACAAAAAAATTTAAAAATAAGAAAAAACGAAAAAAATTAAATAATGCAAAGTTAAAAACAATCGAAAAATATACATTTATTAGGGTGGTTCTTGAATGTAGAAAAATTATGTTAGCAAAATTTTTTCTATATAAGTACAAAAAATTAAAAAATAAACAAATCAGAAACATATACAAATGTAATGGTCGTCCTTAGATATACGAAAAATACAGAAAAACTTAAAAATAAGAAAAAACTGAAAAAATTAAAAAATACAAAGTAAAAAAAAAAACAAATCGAAAAATATGCATTTATTAGGGTGGTTCTTGAATGTAGAAAAATTATGTTAGCAAAACGACATAATATGAAAATTTTATTCACAATTGAAGAATATTAGGGACTCACCCTAATATTCTTCAATTGTAAATAAAATTTGCATATTATGTCGTTGGAGCCCATTTAATTAGTTTTATTTAGAATCACAACAATATATGTACATACATATGTATGTATATACGAGCTAAAAATTCAAATTTGTATAAGATAATAACGCAGAGAGCAAAAACGCGAAAAAATAAATAATAATAAAAAGACAAAATTTTCATATATTAGGGTGATTCTTAAATAAAGGAAAATTTGTTTCACATTTTTTGTTAAGTCCACCCATTAATTAGAGGTCAAAAATATCAAACGCAACTTTGACTCTCATGTAACACACCCTAACCCTGATCAATTATCATCAATATATGCAAATGATGCCATTAGAACCTATATAATTCTTTAAAATGATCGAAACTGTAAAAATATAATTAGTTTTATTTAGAACCACCTTAATATACATACATATATGTACATATATCAGTTAAAATTTAAAACTAGCAAAAGAAAAAGTTGGTAACTTTTAAAGAGATCAAAATTGTAAAAACAAGATATATGTATATAAATACAATTAATTTTTTTTTTAGCCACCCTAATGTATACTCCTGCTAACAATAGTCGACTATTTGCTGAAACAGTGAGAGTACACAATCATCATATAAGCATCCATATTCACGCTGGTTAATAATGCAAAAATTCGAGTACTCATTCATACTCACACTCAATGGATTCGTCGTGGCTGGCAAGTTAATGAAATTTATTACCGCATAACTGAATTTCAAGTGAGGGTGTCTCACAGCTAAAATTTTGAAGCTATGCCGGTGTGTTGCAGGATACCAACTGATTTCATATGTGCAGCAGAAAAAAGTAAATCTGCAAACTTTTGTCTCTTAGCTACAAATAATGTACCTAATTTTTTTTCTTTTAATACACTAAAATTCTAAAAACTACAGTAGTGGACATGGAATTGGAGCAGCTATTTTAAATTTTTTTTCTTATTTTTTATGTGTTTAGTTACACCTTTACAAATTTTTTTTTTAAATTCTATTTAAAAATACTACAGTGGTGGCCATTGAAATGGATACGCTATTTTTTATATTTTTTATTTTATATATGCATGTTGTTATTTTCCGAACGAAAAGCTTACAACATTTTTATAAAGATTTTCACTCACAAATATATTACAGTTACGGGCATTGAATAAGGAAAATATTTCTTCTATTTAATATTTAGAATATTTGCACTACGCTACAATATTTCAATAATTTTTTTTTTTTTCTGATACAGTTGTGGGTATTAAAATGTAGTCGGCAAATTTTTTTTCTACAAATAAACTTGTTTTCTGAAAATAGTTTCAAGTTATCCGGGGCTTACATTATTGTCATTGTTGTAATTTTATGAAATGTTCCTAATAATATGTAGATTGCTGCTTTAATCTCAAAATTTTGGATAAACAAATAGTTGCCTTGAAGCACTGATCATATTTGACGTTTAAACGCAACACCCTAAGGTCCAGGTAAGACGATAAGAGAAATTGTTCAAGTATTGACCTACTTATATGTAAAGATTTTGTTAAGATTATGGGTTTCAAATACACTACACTCATTATAAGTCTGCTTCAGGAAATTAAAACTGGAGTTGTGGAAGTTACCAAGAACAGACTTTTCAACCAAGCAGGAGAGTGGTCGAGGAAGATTACTAGGAAAAGCCTTTCAAACCTAACACCCATCTAAACTAGGAGGGCGGACGATCAAAATTAACCGAGAAAAGCCTTTCAAACCTAACACACATCTAAACTAGGACGTCGGCCTAGAAAAGTTACCGAGAAAAGCCTTCCGAACCAAACATCCATCTTAATCTGGGGGGCGGCCGAGTAAAGTTACTGAGAAACATTCTTCTTCTAACCAAACATTCATCTTTTGGTTCTGTGCGGCTGTCGAAAATAAGGAAGAAGCCGAGAAGGAGAAGTTGCAGTCAGAAGAAGTTGACGAGCTCGCGGGTTTTTGTCACTTTTAGTGCTGCGTTACTTTCGGTGGGTTCTCTTCGTCCGCAAATCTCTTACAAATAAGCCCAGAGAAAAATAAGAAAAGATCATCGGAAACTTAGTGACATAAGTAATTGAGAAAGAAATATTTTAGAAATCGGTTGGGCAATTCTATCCCATCAGTTCTTTTATAGCATAGAACTGCTCTCTGGCTCCTGAGGAAAGTTCCTTTATACTTCGGTGGAAATAAAATTATCGACGGTGTGTGTAAAATCAAAGCTCCACTCTAATGTGTTACTTAGTTCAATAATTATAGAGAATATAGAAAACTTTCCTTAAAAAGTCGGCAAAACTACATGCATCCACCCAATTTTCATAGCTGAATTTCGTTCCCATTTCTCTTCCACTCGACTATGTCAAATAGATGAGCAATTTTTACATCAATTTCTCCATATTTTTTTTTTTTTTTAATTTTCGTCTCTCCCCTCTAACGAAACACAACCCACATAAATATTAGCAAATAAACACCACGCCTGAGGCGGCGCTCAGGTGTTTCGCTTTCATCGTTCCACACAAACTTCAACACCCGCTCTTTATATAGCGCTCTCCATAATAAAAAGTCTGCACACTTGTTTTATTACATAGACTTGCAAAAAAACAGCTCCTGCTCCCACCAATTCGCTAACACAACATTTCCCGAGGGACTTGTTTAACGTACAACCGCAAACTTATCATATTTCCCTCATCTCTTGCATGCAAATAAATATTTCCCTTTTTATGCACGTAGATATATGTATATACATACATATACATATATATACCAAAGTACGACAGTGTTTGCCATTTCCTTTTTCAACGTGCGCTGCAAGTGAGCTTATTAAAAATTCGCAAAACGTTTCATTAAATGTGCATGTTTCGCATAAATAAATCGCAAATACACTGTGCGCCTGTAAGTAGACTACATACAATCGGGTCTCGTTGCCAGTAAATAAAACACAGCCCAAATACCGCAGCCGGCATTGTGGTACCTCCGAACAGGTCGAATTCATTGAAGCGTCTACGCGCAGACAGCAAGGCAAATAGCACAGGCACACCTACGTCTATCCACATTCATCTGCATGTAACTCCTTGCTCTCCTTGCTCCTTTCGCTCGTCTATGTACCTGCCTATCTCGCCGCACATTCGAGCACGTTGTCAAATGGCTTTGCGGGCACGCACTGCTTTTAAGTGATGAATTAGATTATTTTGACCGCGAAGTGCACAACTAAAACCCCGACGACAAATAGTACAGAGACGTTGGCTGTGGCCGCCTATGCCTCGCCCTGGAACACTTAGCTGTCATTAGCGGAAGGAAAATTTAATTTACGGTTTTATTGGGGAATTACAAATTTCGGGGAAATTTTTAGGTGAATTTAAAGATTCTAAAATGTTTATAGTAAAGAACAGGTGTGGGATGTTGGATGGAATGAGAAATAAAATCAAAAATATATAAATATTATACAAGAGAAATTTAATTAAAATAGATAAATACCAAATAAAAAATATGTGTCAAAATACTTACTATAAATATTGGTATGTAGAGGAAGTTCGCATCTGCGTAGTGCATCCTACGTACCGTCTCCCTGGCCTTTCAATTTATAATGATTTTTTCTGTCCCCTAAGTATGTAGAGATGACATTGTCCAGAAATAGCTGATGAGTTAATGTCCAGACAGGTCTCAGTGTACGTTCTCTTCTCATCATTATTAATTTGGTGAGGTAGTTGCGAGATGGGATGACGCCTTCTTTCATCTGATCGACTCTGAACGCACTGACTCATAAAGGCAAAAAGCCCTTGGCCTCGTAATACAGTCAACCTTGCGTGTACGTGTAGACTTAATACATTTTTCACCAAAATCATTCTCAAAAAGGTTTTATTCTGCCACCCTCATAGAGCGGCTTTACAAGTTTCTGTTGAAGCGAATGTGACAGCAGCAAAATAACTCGTCGTTACAGGCAGAGGCAACAACCACTTAATGCCACGTTCGAATTATAAGGTAGTTGCATCAGAAAAGCGGCAAGGAAAAGAAGTGGTTTTAATTCCGAACCCGCATTGACAATCCACGGCGACAACATTGTCGTCCCGCCACTCGACCAATACGAGGTGAAAGCTGGTATAAGGCGGCTTGAGAACAACAAAGCCGCAAGAGTCGATGGATTACCAGCTGCGCAGTCTCGCAGTCTGCGCTAAATGCCGCGGATTCACTTTTCTTAATATTGCGTATAAAGCACTTTCAGTGTGCCTTTAATCCTGGCAAATCCACCATAAACCAGATTTTCACAATATGTCAAATCCTGGAGAAGACTTTTAACAAGCAAATCGACATTCATCACCTTTCTGACGATTTTAAAGCCGCTTCCCACAGCACTGAAAGGAGCTGCCTATTCGAAGCCATGTCTAAATTTGGTACCCCTGCGAAACTCATAAGAATATGCAGACGTGACATTGATCACAACCAACCGGTTCGTAAAAATCACGAAGTACTTCTCCGAGGCGTTACCAAAAGAGGTTTTGGATAGGGTGATTCTCTCTTTCAATATAAAGCTGGAAAAAGTAATACGTGTCGCTAACCTGAACCGCACTGGCACCCTAAAACTACAATGCTACTGATACGCAGATGATGTTGAACTCATAGGCCTTAACAACAGAGTCGCCAGCCCAGCCTTCTCAGCCTAGAAAAATAAACGAAATAGGTTGATTTTGTAGTAAATGAGGGCCAGGCAAAGTACCTGGAAGCCTGATACAAAAGTATATTGCGTCTCGGGAACTACGTCACTGTTGGCAGCTTTGTATATCTCGGAACCAGCGTAAATTCCACCAAAAATCTTGCCAACAGGTGCTACTTTGGGATCGGTGTTCAATTAGGAAGCAGATCCTTCTCTCGAAGATCACAAATTACGCTCTATAAGTTTCTCATTATTCTCGTTCTATTATACGGCGCAGAAACATGGACGATGACGACCCGTGATGAGAAAGCACTTGGAGCATTCGCGATAATTGTTTTTCTCAATATCTTTTAAGCCATCCGCGTGAATGAATGTCAAAGAAGCTCTACGGCCGAAGAGCTCCTTCAACTCGAGGTGCATGGAAGGACAACGAAAGCAAGGGCGCCCATGCATCCAGTGAAAGAACTAAGCGCATAGCGACATGTTTGCACTTGTGATGTATAACTGGCAAGATAAAAGTAATTTGCAAAGGATATAGGTAACTGACGACGTTTCGTGAACTCGGCCCATATCGACCCTCGGTTCTAGCGCCGAAGAAGAAGAAGAAGCATAAGAAAATCCCAACCAAGCTACCTGAGCTTCTCACGCGTCACTATCGGTGTATGTGGCCTACCGTTGCCCTAATAGAACTCAATGCCTCTCCTAATAAGACTACCTCTTGTACGGCATCTTATTATTAATAGTTTTTCTTGCTATTATTTTTATACACTTCTTCTGCAACTTATATCGGTATTCTGCTATTCATGTTTCTAATTGTCACAATCATAATTCAGTAACTCTATTAGTCAGGAGTCTCATTTTGGTCAGAATACCGATATTAATTTACTTAATATTCATGATCCCCTTGTTCCGCGAACAAAAATCTTGCTCACATTTCATACAATCATTGCTCAAACAATTTTCTGGAGAGCAACCGAGTAGCTCATCATAACCCAGTTATTATTTCATACTACTAGCTTACCACCTTAATCTCTTGCCAAAATCAAACTCACGAAACAAAAGATTTCTCAAAACAAAAAAAAAAAAAAACAAACAGAGAAAAAAAAAAAAAATCGCACAACGGAAGTCAAATATGAAAATTTAATTTCGAAATATTGTTGCCTCATTACTTCTTTGTGTTGCTTTTCTTTTTCTCTTTGCATTGTCAGTTTCAGCGTTGCATGCAACAATTGCCACAACTCACTTCCTGAACTAATAAAAGTCATTATATAAAAGGTTGGCAATGCGCCGCTACTTCATTTAATACTTAACTGCTTTCGGATTCGTGCTTCAAAACCGGCGTGTCTTCACTTGCCGGCTCCATGACCTCGTCATCGGTTTGCCATTGCTTTGTCGCGTAATTTTGTGTGAGCTGAGCTTATTATTGTTATTGTATTTGTGTACGTTTTCTTTGTTTCCTGTATCGTGCTGCTTTTTTTCAGTCTGTCTACGCTGTATTGTGGCAACCCTGTCGTTTTTGTTGCTGTTATGATTTTAATGAGTTTTACTTTTTATTGTTTCCTGCTGGGGTCCCCTTTTATCAAGGTGGAGTTTTGAGTTTTTTTTGTATTTTGCCTTTTTTTTTGTTGTCATCCTTAGCAACAAAGTTGATTGCATTTAATTTTCTCCTTATTTAGTTTAATGATGTTCCTAATGTTCTTAAAGTTGGCAGCACGTTCAAGTGATTTTGTGTCGAAGTAGTAGCTTGTATTTCGCTCGCCCTAGTGACATTTTATTCGTGTACGAAGACAATTGTATTTTGTAATACTATCGCCTTCCGGTTTCCGTTGGTAATACCGGATTATATTTGACAGTTACGTAGCTGGAATTGCGAAGCTAAGAAAATTCGTAATTTTAAAGCGGTTACTGTGCAGTTCTATATTTGCAGCTTGTTGGTTATAATGAGATTAAATGTAATGTATAATAAATTGGACAAGAAATATATTGTATTATATATATTTTCAGATTCATGAATTACAAAATCTGATCACAGTTTCAAACATTTCATAGTATTCACCTTTAACTTGAACCCAGAAAACTCAAATTTCCGAACCACTTTTTAGATTATGCTCCAAGCCATTGTCAACAAAAGCTCATCAAACAATGACAAAAACGGCTTTGATAGGTGCACAATTGCCTATTTAACTCTGCTTTATTGATCTCTGCTATTGAAATTATAGAGCCTGATAGGTCCTGGTAGCTCATACCGAGGCAAAGAAAAATCTTGTGGGTTACAAAAATGTGAAGAATAAAGCTTCAAGACTAAAAATTCTCTTACATCCCTAGTAAACACGCTCCAGAACTAGCTTTAAGACTTCCCGACTAAAGAACAGCTTTGGTACTTTATAATTCACAGCAAAATGTCTAGTATCTATGAGTTTACAGACTTTGCTAAGCTGTTAGGTTAATTTTGACACAATTATAGGTATTTTGGACACTGGACACCTTTCAATCGGTTCACATGCGATGTGGCCAAATATTCTGTAGGGTGCTTTTTGGCAAAGCTGTATGTAGGAAAGCGAGGTAGAGTCATCTTCCTCTCTATTGCTCAGCTCAGCATTTGTCAGACTGAGTTTGAAATATCTCAATAAATACAGCTCTGGCGAAGGAGCTGAGATTAATATTAACCGCCTCAATAAATTTGTGGCAAGCACAAAACGATACGTTGATCGATGACGATCTGGAAGTCAATCATTTAGGAGTTTATGTGATCAACCTTACGACCAAACTTAACTTAACCTAAGTTCCCAACGTGCTGTTTAATCCATAAACTATTAGCTTGTTGGTATGAATCAAGTAGCCAGAGTAAGCATCGAGCATCTGTCGTTCATTTGCCTGCTTTTTTCTTGTTTTAATCAGTTTACATCTTCTTATGAAGGGTTTCCGATTTTAGTGAACTCAACACCGATTTACCAGGAAGCCAATACGATAGAGAGTATTATTTCCGCATTTCAACTAGCTTTGAACTTGAAGAAAAACTTTTATTGTCTATTTTCTAATTTGCGGACGACGAATGAAATAGCTAGGATATTAGATATTCCATGCAACTACTTGAATTATTTGTACTGTAATAATTTATGGACTCATTGTTCTTCCTCAACCTAGATTTTTGGGCAAGGTTTTAGGAAATAATTCAAAAAACTTTAATGCCCAGAGCCTCAGCTTCGAGATTTACAGCAAAATAGGCATCAGACTGCCTGTGCCTTTGAGAGGCCTTGAATGTCTGGTTCTCTTCCATGAAATTGTAATTAGTGCAGTTCTTCTTTGGGGAAAATATGAGGTGGCATTTTTGGTGCTTAACTATAAACAATTCCTAAGAGCACCAAAATGAAAAGAAAATTCATTAAATCTTCAGTAAACTATTTACCCGGAACCTATTTTGCATTACATCAAGTCGAGCTTTTCAAAACGGTTCTGTTGCAAATTAGTTTTAACTTTTTCTGCGTCTAGGGATGCCTACGATTTTGTAACCATCATCAAATTCCTTGGTCTTCCTTCTATTCAATCGAATTCTCGGTGGCCAGAGTCTACGTCCATATCCCTCCTTTAATGCCTCATACCACGCGCGTCAAAGGATTTGGAGAATTATTTTTTTTTTAGGTTGATATGTAGTACTGTCAGTCACATTTTATGTCAAAATATTCATTACTGTTTGAGATACCTGTCGTTTTGTGAGCTGCTAAAAGTGAGTTTTGTTGAGCAAAGAATTTGCATTAAATTTTGTTTACGAAATCAATTTTCTGCTGCGGATACGTTGAGGATGGTGCAGAAAGCCTTTGGTGATGAGGCTATGCCTAAAAAAACTGTTTTCAAGTGATATAGTGAGTTCCAAGCCGGCCGTGAACGTGTCGAAGGCGAAGAGCGTCCAGGTCGACCATCAACCTCAACCGACGAAGCTCATGTTCAACAAATCAAAGATTTGGTGATGAAAAACCGTCTTAACAATTAGAGACCTCGCTGATGAAGTTGGCATATCGAAAGGCTCAGCCAATATCATTTTGAAGGATGTTTTGGGCCTCAAGCCCGTCAAATCCCGACTGGTACCGAAAACATTGAATTTTTTGGTGTGTGAAACGATGCTTTCCGACTACCAGGGTGTCATGAAATACATTATAACTGGCGATGAGACTCGGATCTATGCTTACGACCCCGAAACAACCGATCAATCGAGCGAATATCGTGCTAAAAGAGAGCCGAGACCAAATAAAAACGCGCCAAAGTTTTCTGTTGTTCTGTTTTCTTCGATTATCGTAGTGTTGTGCATTACAACAAGTGACTACAACCAGTGTTTCGAAGATTGGAAAATCCGTTGGCATAAGTGCATTGCATCGGGAGGGGATTACTTTGAAGGGGATGAAATTGATTTGGAAGAATAAATAAAGAATTTTCAAAAAAAATACAATGTCACCTTATTTTTGGGCATCCGCTGCCAGTTTTCGTCGCTAGTCAAAATTTTTTCTACTAGATTTTCCACATTGAGTTCTTTAAGCTTGTGTTTCTAAGGTTATCCGTGCCTCTTTCCATCGTCAGCACTTAAAATAGATATTCGTAAATACATGCAAGACTTTCTTATATTTCCATATCATTTTCGGAGATACCCGTGATACGAAAGCACTTGTGCTAAGTAGTAGTGCCTCTCTCCTTGTTAGTATAATATCGATCTCTTGAAAAATCAAAAGCTCTTTACTTGATGTGAATGTCTACGAATGAGCTGCTTTTGGGCTTTAGTCACGGATGAGTATAATATTTGAAGAAAAATATTATATAATATATTTCGTTGCATATCATGTGATTTCTAGGTCCAACAGTGTAATATGTCGAATGACACTTGAGCAAACCATGTATCTTAAATGCTTTAACTCTCACTCTAAATATTTTTATAATTCGACTTTTGTAGAGTTCTTTGCGTAAGATATACCCGAAAATTTCTAGAAGTACTAACAAACATAAATTGTAAAAATAATTTAACCATTAAATACATTCCTCTATCTCCTATACATCCACTACTTTCAACTACCCAACAAATGCTCTCATATATGACTGGCTCTCCTTATGTGTATTTAATCAAACCGCTGCTGAGGCACACCCACCGTTTTGTGGCAACTAAGTAATTTTTTGATTTATCTGATGTTAACCACACAATTGCCATTGAATCACACGCGCCATAACCTCGAAATGAAACACAACAACAACGGTTATATCAACACCAATTTCGGTAGGAAAATTGTCTTCTCTCCCACACACACACACATACAGCCATGCATAGCAACTACAAAATTCTACGACAAAGTTGCTTCGATACTAGGATCTAGCATCTATGGCGGGCGGAGGGGGCTGAGCAATAATAAAGATTAAAATAAAATCAATTACACTCGATTAACCACAACAATTACATACATTACAATAAATGCGCGAACACATATATAAAATGTGGATATGCTATTGGATTATTGCTAAAATATATGTGTGCATATGTACAGATACCCACACAAATACATACATATTCGTATATACTTACTCCTACAAATATTTATATGTAAAAAAAAAAAAAAAATAAATAAATAAATAAACGAAAAATTGGGAGTTTAATACCATTTGGTTGTTTGGAGGAATATTATATGCCCTGTAGGAAATTTAAGCTTAATTTTTTGGGGATTGACTATGAAGGCGTCAAAAATCCGTGACAAGTATATTAAGAACAAGCAATTTTGGTAAAAAAAATCCCATATAAGATTCAGTCTAATACAAAAAATAATTTCATGGATTATTTTTCAAGATTTTAGAAGTAGATTTAGAAAGGTTTAAAAAATCTAACACTCCTTATATCTCTTATAACTATATGTACCTTAAAATATAATCTGAACTCCACGCGCTTTGTAACACTAAGAAGGAAACGCCAAAGATTGCAATGTGGTATCCAGTAGAACCGGCTTAGCAAAGTGAAATGATTTTATTTACAAAAAGGCACAAAATCCCAGACATTCCTCTGTTCTTATTCGAAGGCTCTCGCTTTCAAACTGTTTATTAGGAGAAATACCTAATGAGGCTTTCATGGAGGCCAAATATTGAAGATAGAGTAAAGAAGGTAACGACTTCCTTATTTTTGTTTAAAGAGACTCTCATCAAGGTGTTGTTTTGTCTCTGCGAAATCATAGTCAATCCAATATAATGCCATAATGTATTCGTCTGGTTTCCGTTGCACTACCGACTACATCAACAATGCCACTTAAAGCTATTCTGCACATACCACCCGCAATATGTATTTACCTATAGTAATCTAAGGCAACCGGGGGATAATGCCGGCAGGTGCATTGCTGAGAAGACAGCTCTAAGCCTCAGAGAAACTGAGTATATGAAGGAGGTTACATGAAATTTTCTATTTCTTCAATTGCATCGTTGTAAACTTAACACTGCGTCTCAGACTCTCTACTTCTGAGGGGTGTTTCTACGCTCACAGATTAGCGCAGGATATATGGCTCCCGGATAGGAGAGACGGTTTGAGAGGGTCTCTGTTATAAGAAGCCAATTATATGTTAGGTCCTCCTCCTCGCTTAGCTTTAGTCTAAAGCAGAGTAATATAATATTTTTCAAGCACAAGTGGCTGCTATTAAGGTATGTAGTAGTAGACTTATTGCTCCGGAGTGCAGTTTCTTTCAAGGAGGCAAGTATTCAATATGACAGCAAAGCGGCGATATTAGCGTTTAGCTCAAAAGCTGAGAGTCCAAAGTTAATCAATGAGTGGCCGTCCTCACTAGAAATAGCATTGAGCTACTTCATAATTAGACTCGTTTTTGTGACTGGTTATTACGCAATCACTGGAAATTTGCGAAACTAAGCACCCGTACCTCACTCACATCGGATTGGGAGAAAATCGGTTATCCACAGTCATCTTGCGCTCTAGCAGTAAACCTTTGAATCTTAGTGCGATTAGAAGGCGTTGGTCGACGACCAGCTCCTGTGTAATTGCGAGATCTTTCTCGCCTAGAGTGAAAGATAGGAAACCTATTGAACTGTTTGCACGTGCAATTGTGGGAGCTCTTACTACTCATTGCCCAATCGATATTCATGCCAGTTGGTCATAAATTGTGAAAGTGGCTTGGCTAAGCTTAAAAAGAAGATGAGGTGGAAACATCAAACTTTGCAATACTAAGCCTAAAATATCTCAACCTTCAACTTTCGGCGAAACAGATGTCATAGACAAACTGAGACCGACTGTCCTAACAAATCTGGCATCGGCTCAAAACGCTTTGTCGTTTTATGATGGTCTTCATGATCAACATTTATAGGTATCACAACGGATTGGCATTACAACCAAATGAGGTTCCCATTAACATCAATATTTACTTAACTTAAACTAAGATATCATTAAAGTAAACCTGAAAATCTGAAAATAGTGTATTGAGTTTGATCTAATAAAGGATTATGAATGAAGCAGCGAGTATTGAGACCATAGAACTTGCCGTATGATATTAGAAATCCCTAATGGGTCGCCGGGTATAAATACATATGTATGTACCACTAATAATGAAAGCAGACTTAAATACAGCAACTAAGACAAGGACCCCAAATAGTATCCGTATGCTCTATACTTGTATGACTCGTTGTACTTAGACTAGCAACGAGTCGTGCGGATTCAAATGGGGGAAGAAATGTCAAAAGAAAAATTTTCATAAGCAGCGACATTCCCGCAGAAAAGACAATTTTCTTAATTTTTCCACTAGATAAAAGCACAACAACAACAATATAGTAAATAATATTTGTCTTGCGAGATGAGCTTGTGAAATTTTCATTTCGGATTTACGCGCTTGTACAACTTAATGATGATGCGGGCAGGGTGAGGGTGAGGCAAGCAATACAACAATGCAAAAATACGAAAGCAAAAATAGAAAAATGAGTAACAGAAATTGAAAAATATTCAATTGCACAAACAATGACGCGGCAGGAACCGCGAGCACACAGAGTGAAGGCGACTTTATTGTTGACAATCACAATGTGAACGAGCCAAACTGTAGCTGCACCATAACTGCCACAGAAAACACATAAAAACAAACATACATACATATGTACATACATACACACCCACACTAAATTGAAGCACACAAAAGCTGCTGGGTTGTGGGTGCGCGCAAAAGCCACGAGGCGCCTCCAGCAAACTCCGGCAACTAGCAATGACAACAAGCAACAACAACAGCAATAACAACAAGCAAGCGACTATGACATCGTCAATTTGCTTTATGTGCCACTCGAAATGGCTGCCACAGCTACTACTTGTGCTGCTGACTGGCAGCTGCTGCTTTGCCTTGCGGCTTTTAGTGTTCACCACACCCCTCCACGGCTGCTGACATAGCGCGGCTATGCGGGTTTACGCCCAATTAATATGTGATAAATTCTTTTATAATTTAGCGTAATAATCATAGGAACATAATGAAAATTATAGGTTGGCGCGCTTATCCAAAGAGCACAGCAAAAGAGCAAGCTGAGCGAGTGGGAGAACACAGAAACAATGTAAAATAAGCTAAAAGTCTTCTTCTTTGTTGGCAATCCGCAATCTTGTAGTGACCCCTAATGATTTCTGAACCACAGCGAAACCACTGTTGCATGCCACGAGCGTTGTCTCCAACTCAGCCACCCCGCTCTTCGCAATCAACAACGCGGCAACGTCTTCGATTCGCCATTCGCTATTAATTTATCGTCGCTTGGCGATCAACAATTGCTGATAAGACGGCGCATCGCTTTCACTGTGGCATATCGACTTGTTTAGCCGCTTCTGCAAACATATTTATTTACTCGCGCGCTCTCGTTTCTCTCTGCCCCTCAGATTTTGTGACCGGCTTCTGGTCGAAATTGAATTAAATCGCTAAAGTTCATATTGATTTGTATTAGTCGTCGAAATATTCAATTTGTGCGTGGCAAACGAAATTACAATAATAGCAATAATAATAACGGTAATTCTTAGCATTTATTCTCTATTTCGCCGTCTTCGCTTTACGGTGCGGTTTCTCGGTTTATTTGTTGCGTTAAAATGGGTGGAAAATTGCAAATAAATATCACCAACACAAAGCATCGTAAATCAAGCAATGATAAATGCATTAACCCCGCTTGAAGAGAGCGCGAATAGATGAAGAGGAAAAGCAAATAAGTAACGGTATGGAAATAAAGACTACATTTATATAAAAAACGCTGTTCGAGATCTGTGACAGGTTGATACATTTTCAGCGCTCATTTAAGTCCTACTAGTTCGCTATTTGATTGACCTTAAGACTTGTAATTCTCATTCGGTTTAAGAAATAATTAATATAAATTATTATTATAAATTATTAGGCACCATTATTAGCTGTAATGTCGACCTCTTTCTCCAAATATATTTCTCTTTCCGGCTACTTAAATAATGTTTTTACTACATAGATAGTTATAAAATAATTAAGGTTTTGCAATACGACCTATAGTCTTTTGTACCCTCTCCTATATCACAAAAGGGCCAATAATTCCAGGCGCGACTGAGGTGGTGTGAACCATATCCACGTATATGGAATTTAAAGCCTTGATTATGCTTTTACAAATTGGTATCCTGGAGTTTCCTGTTCCATCTCGCAAAATCTGGCGAGCCGTTGCAGCTTCTATAGTTGAAAGCATACCGAAGACTTCGTTGTCCTGGATGCCCAAGCAACCGCTTCATAAGCAAGCGCTACTTAAGAAGTTCTTACATTATGGTATACAGCCACCTGATGATACCTGGCGTGCAGCCCCAGAATCTGCCGGCTAGGCGTCTTCAGTGTTAATTCCACGTAAGATTGAGTCTAATGTAAGGTCTTGGAGTTTGAGTTCTTTAGACATCTTTCTGTTACCAAGTGTTAGCGGTCGCATGCCGGGAAAAAATCTTCGCTTTGTAAAAGGGACGACGATTGTTTTTGCTAGAGTTAAGCCGCTTTGAACTATGTCCCAGGGATATATTTTCCAAGACAATTCGTTTTATCTCAATGATTTTGTCAATATAGTTTCCTAATGTTTTATTTATGTAGAGACATGTTTTTAGGAAGTAATGAGAAGAAGTCGAAGAAATCCTGCTGAACCAACTGACTTGAATTTTATCATCATTTAAAGCATAGCTCACTTTTTCTAGGCTGTAAAAGAAGGTTCTTTATTCTTCTTTATTGGTGCAGACACCGCTTACGCGATTATAGCCGAGTTAACGACAGAGCGCCAGTCGTTTATTCTTTTCGTTACGTGAAACCAATTGGATATTCCAAGCGAAACCAGGTCCATCTCCACCTGATCTTTCCAACAGAAAGGAGATCTTCCTCTTCTTCCCCCGGCAAGTACTGTGTCGAATACTTTCAGAGCTGGAGTGTTTTCGTCCATTCTGACAACATGACCTAGCCAGCGTAGCCGCTGTTTTTTAATTCACTGAACTATGTGAATGGCGTAGTATATCTCATACAGCTCATCGTTGCATAGAATGCGATATGCACCGTGGCCAACGCGCAAAGAACCACAAATCTTTCGCAGAACTTTTCGCTCGAAAACTCGCAACGTCGACTTATCAGTTGTTGTCATGGTCCAAGCCTCTGAACTATATAGCAGGGCGGAAATTATGAGTGACTTATAGAGTTTGGTTTTTGTTCGTCGAGAAAGGGCTTTACTTCTCAATTGCCCACTCAGTCCGAAGTAACACCTGTTGGCAAAAAGGATTCTGCGTTGGATTTCCAGGCTGACATGTTGGTGGTATCAATGCTGGTTCCCAAATATACGAAACTACGAGTATCTAAAACTTCAAAGTTATGACTGCCAACAGTGACGTGAGTGCCAAGTTGCGAGTGCGACAACTGTTTGTTTGATGACAGAAGATATTTCGTCTTGGTCCTCTCTTACTGAGCTTAAATAATGTAAATGAAGTTCCTTTTGGTGATATGTCGAAAAAATTGAGCTTTAGTACTTTTTTTCTAGCATTCTTTACATACTATATGTTGAAGTTAATTAAGCAAAATCCAGGCAATCTAGCTGATGTTTTCAGCATTGAGTAGGTTCTGTCTGAATTATTTATGTTTAGACCAAACCGAGGTCTGTGAACCTAATGAACTAATGTATCCAGGGAACCACTCAATTAGTAGTCAAAGAAAACTAATAATTAGAGAGGTTCTCTTCTCGGAAAATGATGTTTGGTTTTTTTAAAAAATTAATACATTAGATAGATATCGATTCACAGATCATATCTTCCAAAATAGAAGGTAGTTGGTTCGAGTTTAAGTTAATTGAGTTTGAAAACCAATTGATGTGTGGAAACCTAGGGGAGTTCTGTCTTCAGAACAGGTTTCTGAAATTACTTCGACGGAATATTTTCTACATTCAATCGAATCATTGTCTGTAAACGGAGAGGACTAATAAGTAGAAAACTTCTCTTCTCAAAAAGCAATACATGATCTTTGAGATCGGTTTCTGAAACTATTTAGGTACAATATTTTCTGCAGAACTTTGAAAATGTATAATTTCGACTGTTTCCTTCCAGGAATGTACCGACAAGCTACAGTTTTCATGTAAAATATGAAGATACTCGATCCACAGACCATCTATCTCAGACAGTAGCTAGTTGGTTCAAGTTAATAATATTTGAGATTTAATTTGAACCAAAGACTGCAAAGCCAGTGAGAATCATAAAAATAATAAGTGGAGAACTAATGAAGATTCTCAAATTAAAGCTCTCTGTTACAGAGGAACTGAAAGTATAATTTATCTTTCCATTACCACTAGAGTCAAGACCACGGTTGTGGTTTTATATCTTAACAGGGTTAGTCAAGTCAGCATTATTCTCGAAATTGTATAAACTAATCGGAATGGGTTTTATTTTTGGAATATATGTATATATATTTTATCTGTAGACAGGCAGTCGCGTTAAAGCTTGGTTTTTTCGAAGCTGAACTGAAGAATCTACTCACCCGGGAACCAGAGCTTCAAGAAATCCTAAGTAGTTCTACTTAAATCCGACTTGTTCATTGGATTTTAACATCGCTTAATATTTTTTGTTTTCATACTCCAGCATAAAGCTCGAAACCCCTCCAAAGCACAGGGCATACCTCGTACTCCAATCGAACCAAGTTATTGAATGCAATAAAACTTATCCTCTTGCCCCTTCCACGGTCCATATACTATACTAATATAATTAGATATTAGCGGAAAAGACACACACATAAGCAATAAGCAAATATGACATGAG
This sequence comes from Bactrocera correcta, assembly GCA_027475135.1. NCBI lineage: Eukaryota > Metazoa > Arthropoda > Insecta > Diptera > Tephritidae > Bactrocera > Bactrocera correcta. Next base: position 66,078,666 of record CM050323.1, on the reverse strand, counting down.
TTTTCAATAAACTCAATATTGAAGAGCTGCGCTTTGTGTTGCGGCACACGTTTGAACGATGCACCATTTATTGCGGATTTTTATGATTTTTGGCTTTTTTGGTGAAATGAATGCAGCACAAGTGCTCACTCATACATACAAAGTAATAATAAGTGGCGTTATTGCCAACACAGCACACACACACAACCAACGCTTACTCAATCGCTGATATTAGATATTTTTCGCATTTTCGTTTGCTGCTTTTGATTTTTCCTGCGCTGATGTTTTTGCAATTTCCTGATTTATACTGATGTTATTTCCGGTGGCCCTGCTATATGCATAGTCACATTTGTGTGTGTTAAGATTACACATGTAGTTGCATGTGCGTTTGGGGATGGGTGTATAGGTGAAGAGCGGAGAGTCAGGCGATCATAACTGCTAGTCGAGTAGTGAATCAGTCGATGAGTCAGTCAATCAGCTAATCACTCAGCTAGTCAGTGCGTCCTTCAACTAAGCGCTTAGGTAGCCAGTCAGTCAGTCAGTCAATCAGTCGCTGCTGCCTTACACAGTTAGTTCGCTTCTATTGCTATATATTTAGTTGTTGTTGTAAGCGCTCTCTCATCACTGCTGCTCAAATGCACTCGCATTGCTCTAATGAAATGCTTTCCCGCCAACGGATATTATTAGTTGAATTGGTTGTGCGGTGTAGGGAGAGAGGAGGGCAACTAAGTGAACTCCTCACTGCACTCCTCCCACTTCGGTTGGTAAATGTTGGGTCAAAGCATTAGTTTGAATTTAATAAAGTGCAACATTTTGAGCGAAAAGCCGCTTTTGAAAAATATACAGTACACACGCATGGAAATATATATTTACTCGTATTTATATTAGGGTGTCCCCAAGTTAATTTTTTTAGAAGGCGCCACCTGAAGTTTGAGTTCTTATCCAAAAATCTGATTAAGCACTTTATTATACCTCAAATAGTGTATAATAAGTATAACCTAAAATATCTAACACCAAGGAGGAAACACTGAAGATTCAAAAAATATTTACAATACATAAAACGAGTTACCTTGCCCTTCGTATTGAAGGATGAAAATACATTTATTGTATAAGAACTTCTTTATTTGATAAGGTATCTTCACGAAATTAAGCATGGATTATGTTCCAAATCAGTGATAAAATATTTGAAGAAATTTTCTAGATCGGACCACTATAGCACATAGCTGTCATACAAACTGAACAATAAAAATCAAGTTTTTGTATAGAAAAAACCTTTCTTTCACAAGATATCTTCACAAAATTTGGCAGAAATTATTGTGTAGGGCAAGCCATAAAATATTTGAGAAAACTTTTCTTATCGGATCTCTATATCATATAGCCGTCATACAAACTGAATGAGCAAAATCTAGCTCTAGTAAGAAAAACTTTTTTATTTTACAAGATATCTTTACAAAATTTGGCGAGGATTATTATGTACGGCAATGCTAAAATATCTGAGAAAATTTTCCAGATCGGACTTCTATATCATAAAGCTGCCATACAAACTGAACGTAGAAAATCGAGTTCTTATATGGAAACTTCTTTATTTCTGAAGTGTATTCAAGCTTCTGTGCAACAATATTTAAGATTTTTTTATGTTTTCAATTTATACCGAGTCTAAATCATTTTTTTATCAAACATGATATTATATATTTCGCTCATTTACAAAACTATAACCTTGAAAAACTTATACACTGGTAGGAAATTCTTCGCTCTACAAACATGTTTCCGCAATTATATTTCCCATAAAACCATGCCTTTAATAGTTATGCAAAGTTGGAGTAAAGCATTAAATGTACTGACCATTCATACAAGTGATTCCTGCATTATAGTATGTAACTCATACGCCTTGGTGTACTTTATGCTCAGTGCATTTGCAGCATAATTTTAACTGCGTATAACTTAAAGCAAGAGTTTTATGAAAACAATTTTTTGTGGCGCGGAAATTTTTTTATTAGAATATCAACGCTTTAAGGGTGTAAAGTCATATCTTAAGAGCTAAAAAGTTTATTGTAAAAGATCAAAAAATTCCATATCTACACTAATATTATAAAGAGGAAAGATTTGTACCTATTTTTGTATGTTTGTATGTTTGTTATAAATAGGCTCGAAAATAACTTGGCCGATTTTAAAAATTCTTCCACCAGTAGAATGCTATATTCTTCCAATTCGACATAGACTACATTTCATTTTGAAAAAAATTAGCGACTATTGTAGTTATGACACTACAACAACTTTTTTCATTTTAAACATTAATGAAAATTCTAACCAAATTCAAACCCTGCTATTTATGTTTTCATATTAATCCTTTGTTTTAGCTTGAGACTTTCATCAAACATTACCAGTTATAACAAGAGGTACTCGAGCTGACGTTATTCGAGCTTGCCTTAAATCATCAACTTTGTGGCAATCGATTGAAACTCTTCATCTGCGCACAAATATGAGGGCACATTTAAGTGACAATGACGATAATAATTTCTCACAAAAATTTCTAAAACTTTTGGACGGAAAATTACCGTCTCCGGTTGCAAACAGTCCCCAGGTATTGTTCGATAACGAATTGGGTCAAATCGTTCAGAGTCTTGAAATTCTTGTGGACACAATATATCCGGACATACACAATCTTACGAAGAGAAATTTCAATTGACTCTGTTCGAGAGCGGTAGTATCCGTCGAAATGAATCGGTTAATGAGATTAACAAAATTGTTATGGAAAAAGTACCCGGTGAATTTAAATCTTACAAATCTATTAACACAGTATGCAACATCGAAGATACAGTGCACTATCCACAAGAATTTTTAAATTCTCTTAATCCTTCCGGCTGGCCGTCCCACGAACTACAATTAAAGGTAGGCACTCCAGTAATGCTGCTGAGGAATCTATGCCCTCCCAGCATGTGCAATGGCACGAGGCTTCTGGTGAAGGAATTGCGGGAGAACGTCATAGTAGCCACTATAATCGCCGGGGCCGCGGCCGGACAGCTCGCCCACATACCGCGGATCCCCATGATTCCTACGGACTTGCCTATATCTTTTAAGAGGTTACAGTTTCCTCTAAAAGCATCATTTCCCTCACAATAAACAAGTCCCAGGGTCAAACATTTTCGATGGTTGGCATCGACCTAAGAAAATAATGTTTTTTTCATGGACAACTGTATGTTGCCCTTTCTCGAGTGGGAGCTTTAAGATAAAAACTGACAAATATCTGTAAATAATGTAGAGGTAAACCTGTAAAATAAAAAGTACTAAAAATATAAATTATTAAGTAATAATAAGAATGAAAACGTTTAATGACAAACCCTTTTTTAATAAAAAACAAAAAAAAAAAAAACACAAACAAATATATAAAACTAAAATAAAAATCACAAAACTACGAAACCAAACAAAAAATAATAATTTTTTAAGAAAATACTAAATAATGATATGCAAGTTTCTATCGACACGAACAAAAATTTCTTTAAAATACCTAGATGTATAGGTAGATAAATTTTTAGTTGAAAGTTGTCAACGGTTAATTTAGACTGGATATTTTTTATTCGACTCTGCTTTTATTCTAATTACTTAAAAAAAAACATAGTAAAAATGTATATAATATCCTATGTAAATATTACTTATTTAAGTGCCCGCCACTTAAACCATCAAAGAAATTGAACAAAAATAGACTTACATACAAATATAACTGTGGGATTTTTTTTTAATACAAATAAAAATATTTGTGAAAAAAGTGTTTTATATCCAAATTTCCAAAAATAAATAATTGTGTACCCCGTGCGAAGCCGGGACGGGCTGCTAGTAAAATATATAGGAAAAGTAAAATATAAAATACTTGTCTCCATTGGATATTTTATAAAGCAGAAACTGAAATTTTCTGTGGTATTTTCCAAAAAACAAAAAATGGTTTTTGGAAATAACGCACACCTTAATACATTAACATGTGTATATTTAAATGTGTATACAACTATTTTACAGAAATTGTTGCAAATATAAAAAATCAATTTAACTGCTGCCTTTCCAAATCATTGCTAATTTCATTTAATAACCAGTCAAACTGGACGCTGTGCGCTCGGTTGCGCTGGCCAATGGTCGAAATTGTTGTTGGCGCATAAAAGTTGCAAGGCGACACAAATAGACAAGCGCATACACATAGGCGTACATAGATAATGAAAACAACAGCGTAAAGGCCATGTAATGCACACAAACAATAACAACAAACAACAAATGCGAAAATTAAACTAAACATCTATAATAATTACTATTAGCGCGCATTTGTATGTGTGCACTTCGATGTGCGCGTGTATTTGTAACCACTCGCATTACCGTTAGCATTAGCATTTTTAACTGCTGCAAAGCCAAAATTAGATAATGAATCCGCATAAAAGTGGTAATTTGCGCAAATTCCCAGCGAAAACTCTTAAATTACGCATTGTTTTTGTTGTCACTGCTATTTGTTGTTTCATTGCACAATTGCGCTGAATTTGTTTAGCGGCTCAGTTGAGTGCGTTTCATAGCAAATTTGCGCATTCGCTTTGGAAAAGCGGATATATTGCAAGTTAATTGATAGTGGCAAACTAAAGCGTATACAAATTATGTACTATTTTGTTGTTGTAAAATGTTGTAAATTAATTATCGTAGTTAATTTGAATGTAATGTGAATTGCTGGCATTAATTTAGCGAAGTGAAAGCGCGAAAAATATTATATCAGTAAATTAATTAATATTTAAAACAAATTTTAGCTTAAATATAATTTTATAAAACTTAAAAAAAAAAAAAATTTATTAAAAAATATAAATTAAAAAAAACTTGCAAAAATAAAAAAATTAGTGTTAATTAAAAATTATATTTCGAAAATAATTAATTCAAAATTTAATTTAAACTAAAAATTAGTATTAAATTAGATTTAAAAAAACTTATTTATCTTCAGTTTAAATTTGCATTAGATATTTTTATTTAATTAACTAATACTTTGAGTTACTGTTATTTTTCCTGTGTAATTCAGTATTAATTATAAAAAATCAAAAAAAAAATCAAAAATAAATTTATACAAAAACCATAAATTAAAAAAATTCAATATTAAAAAATGAATTAGTTAATTGATTGTTAATTAAAAAATTATGTTCAAAAAAATATATTTCAATAATAATTAAAGCTAATAAATAATTATATTAAAAAATTAACATATTATAATTTAAATTTAAATAATTTAAATTTGAATTTTCGTTAGATACTTTTTAATTTTTATGTTATGTTTAATCTACGTAACGTTAATTATAGGAAAAAATTAATTTAATTTAAACAATTTTGTAATTAAATATAAACATCAATTCGGCATTAATTAAAATAAAAAAAAATTATGTAATCTCTAGTATAAGCTCAACTTTTAATTAGAAACTTTCATCAAATTAATTTTTTCTTAATCTTTTAAAATTATCATGTTTCATAATTTTTAGTCATTTTAGTTATTAGAAAATTTTAAATTTAATTAAAGCCATTTATTATACTATTTAAAAATTAAATAAAAATTATTCAGTCAGTTTTTAATTAAAATAAAAAAATGAAAAAGAACAAATACAAGTTTGAATTAAAATTTAAATTAAAAAGTTTTATTTAATTAATTTATAGTTTATTATTTAATTTATAGCAAGTTGCAAAATTTTTTGGTTAATTTCAAAAATTTCGCAATTATATATGTACTAACTAAAAATTAAGCAATTTGGTTAGAACTAAATTAAAAAAAAATAATAATTTCAAGTTTAAATTAAAATTGAAACTAGACATTTTAATAAAATTAGTTTTTCTTTTAATTTCTTCAATTTATTCTACGTCATTTTTCATAATTTATAATAATTACGGTAATTATTGAAAAAATTAAAATATAATTAAAACAATTTATCATGCTATTTAAAACTTCACTGAAAATTAATTAATTAGTTTTAATTAAATTTAAAAAAAATAACAAAAAAATATAATTTCAAGTTTAATATAATATTTAAATTAGACATTTTTATTTAATTACTTTTTTTAATTTCTTTAATTTTTTCGTAAATTTTTGTTACGTTAATTATTAAAAAAAAATTATAAAATTTTATTAAAAAATTCATCATATTATTTAAAAATTAACTAAAATTTAATCAAACAGTTTTTAATTGAAATAAAAAATTTAAAAAGTAATACAATTTCAAGTGTAAATTAAATTTTAAATTTTACAATTTATTTCATTATTTTTTTTTTTTAATTTATGATAAGTCATGTTTTATAACTTTTCAGTTAGGTTAATTATTAAAAAAAATTAAAAATTTGTGAATATTTTTTTTTATTTTTAAAAAAATTTAAAGAATTAACTAAAAATTAATGTGATAATATTTAATTAAAAATAATTAATATAAAAAGTAATAATTAAATCCTTTAAAAAATAATACAGCAGTTTATAATTAAATTAATATTTTTAAATTAAAGCAAATAAACGAACAAGAAGTAAAAAGCGTAAAGGTTTTTCCCCAAGCAAATTCGGTTGATATAGCTCGAACAGTTTTGAAGATATATGCATTAAACCTGTTAAAGTACGGAGCCACGCCCACTTTTTGAAGATTTTTATCGGAGGGGTGTCCCTCACTAATGCGATTCTTTGTGCTAAGTAATATTTATTAGGGTCTTGAACACTGGAGTTTGGTGGGTTTGGCAGTGGTTCGATTACGCCCCCCTACAATATCGAAGTTATATACAACTCTAAAAGATATCTGATTCATCCTTCTCACATACTTACAATTTAAGCCGTTATTAATCTTAAACCTTCAAAATACAATAAAGACTTATTCCATGAGACCGAAAATTCCTTTTTATTGATTATCTTCCACAAAATTACTGATCCAGAGCTTTGCTTAATAGGTAGCGAATCACTTGTAGGAAAATCCAGACCAGATAAAAGTAGTTTGAGGCAGTACTGTTCTTATCTCACAAGTAAAGGTTTTCTGGTCCTATCCCTAGACTATTCTTCATAGAGTATTCGTCACCTATGGACACATCTGAATAAGAAATAGGAATAAGAGAGTAGACTGCCGATGTTGTCTAGAAATATGCCTACGTGTGCTTCTATTCGAAAATATGTGTTGATGATTATTCCGAAATTATTCTTTTCTTTTCCTTCTATACATTATAAGCTTGTAAAACAAAGAATACCACTTGAGGAACCAGCGAAACTTGAAATATTTTTAGCTAAGCTAAAACTGAAACTATGAAAACGCTGAGAACTCAATAAGTGTTGTGACGGATAATTTCAACAGAGCTAGAAAACAATTCTTCGTAAGGTGGATATCTCGTAAATAACAAAGCCGATCTATTTCGAATATTTTCAGAATGGAAATGTAAGCTACGCCTCTCTTTGTACACGTGAAACTCTAGAGAAGTGTCAACTAGAGTGTAATGAAAGAACTAAGCCAATAAGCCGTCGGAAACTCTAAGAAGAATACACAAAATATATTTGGTACAAAAGGTCATTATTTTTGATTTGAAAGATAAGCTTAAAGACTCTACTTCGCTTAAACTCACTAAAAGGTTCGGTTATTAGCCAAGCTCAACTAAAATTTCATACCTTATGATTCAATATTAGTAAAGAAATTTTTAAAATTCTCTATAAGTCATAATTAAATTTTGCTTCCAACATTTTAGCGCCAAAAATGTCTTCACTCCATTTGGCACCCAAATTCATCTCAAAACTAAATTTGCCTTTATTTAGTTACTCACAATGCATGCAAATGAAAGTTCGCAAAAGGCCATACCTTCGTGTAATTGCACGAAGAAATCAACTCAAGTGAGCGACTCAAGGAAAAACAATTTAAGCGAAATAAATGAATAAAAAATTGCCACATCACTTTCTATTTTAACTCAACGAAAGTGCATCAATTTACTCGCACTTGCGTACCCCTCCACCCTCCGCCGGAGCGCTGCGACAGCAAACATCAAAAATCGACCAAGCTTTTAAGCGTAAATTTGCGCTTATAATTAAATCAGCTTTTCCAGCAAAAAGGAGCGCCCAAAAAGGATGTGCGTAGCTGCGCAGAGAAGCGGGGGAAGTGGCGTGAAATCGAACGTGAGACACAGTCCGTATCTTGTTTGGCTGCAAAAAACATATGGCATCGAAGAAAAAGTGATATTTCAATACATATTTGTGGCATGTAAAAATACGTGCATGTGGCAAGGGCATGTGAAACTTGCAGGTGTGTGTGTGTATTTGTATATGCTATAAATATACCTTTTGGCATATAAAAATTATTATAAATAAAAGGTTGGTTGGTAATTTTATGTGCTGGAGGCATTATTAAATATAATTTTGTATGAAAACTTCTATGGCCTTATAATAACATTGCTTTATAGCGCTAAGCTGTAAGCAATTGCAACTTCAGCGCTATGAAAAACTGTCACATCCGGCCACTGTCCTCATTTCCACAGCATCATCACCAGAGAAAATGAAAAACATTTACTTCATATCAAATTTTTTATGCTTGGCTACTATATAATTATACCCTGAATAAGGTATATAAAGTTGGCCAAGAATTTTCCAGTAGCCAGACGAAAATTTCAGAGGCCTTTCAAAGTATATATATATATATATACATGTCGTTTATCTCTTCGTCGCGTGCTAGCTCCTCAACTTCTGAGATAGCGCTCTGAAATTTTGCATACGTTCTTTCCTTCTCAAAATGCTGCTTATTTCTCGAAATAACAGATATCGGATCACTATAGTATATAGCGGCCATACAAACTGAACGATCAAAATCAAGTTCTTGTATGAAAAACTTTTTTATTTGACAAGATATCTTGATGAAATTTGACATGGCTTATTACATAAAGCAATAATGCAATTTCCGAAGAATTTGTCTAGATCGAGTTACTAGAGCATATAGTTGTCATACAAACTGGACATTGAAAATCAAGTTATTGTAAAGAAAAGTTTTTTATTTGATAAAATATCCTCACGCAATTTGAGGTACATCATTGCCCAAAGCAACGGTACAATCTCCGAAGAAATTGTCAAACAAACGATCAGAATTAAGCTCTTGTATGCAAAAATTTTTTATTGGACAATAAATATTTACAAAATTTGGCATAGATTATTTTCCATGACAACGCTATAATTTCTATATTATATTGTTAAGATCAAATAGCTTCAACAGTTAGCTGCCATATAAACTAATGGTGCATAATTAATACAAAGGTTTTTTTATGCCATTTTATCTTATAAGAAATGTACACGTGAAGGGTATTATATACTCCTTGAAGGCGAGTTTTTAAAAATATGCATGCTCTGCGAAATTTGTTTTACAAACCCTCGTATATTAAAATAAAAACATCGCATCGGTTAAACGAACTGTGAAAGAAAGGACAGGTGGGGCGTATGAGTAACTTCTGAGTGTATAAAAGTGCAAGAAACGTGCAGTAAATAAATAAAGCAGAGTTAAATATTTCAAATTTAAACTAGTTTTGTACATATTGTATAATGTTAACAAATTAAGTGCCGCCACTCTTTCGTAATTATGAGACTGAAACTTATAGAAATGCAATGGAAATATTGGGTAATCGAAATAGTATTTTCGTATTTCTAATCAAACTTCAACTTATTTTTTTTTATATTTATACTAATAAATAATATAAATACACAAATATGTACCATTTTGGTCGATCACTTTTTGATATTTTTCCGCTAAAGATATTATTCCATCAATGTAATCCGAAATTTCCAGAACGGAAGCGATCGAACCATTGTTGTGATACTGATACAGAATCGTCCACGTAAACTTCACAAATTTCGTTGGTATTTTGAGACTATACTACATTCAGCTGTAACTGCATGAACTTTACCCACGCCAGAAGAAGAAGAAGAAACTACATTTCAGCTAATACCCAATGAATTTGTAGAGAAAAAAGCAAATGCAAAGTTCAGACCTAAGTGGAAGCATCATTTTAACCGTTCGGGTGCGTAAAGCCAATATATAATCACTCGATCCAACAAAAAAACTCTTAAAAAGTGCTTATAATATGAAGAATATATCACATCCAAGCTTGCGAAAAAAGTAAAAAAAAGCTGGCCTTAAGTAGAGGCGTTCTTCTTACATTTTAGATGCACTAAAATCAGGAAACATCTACTGGACCTATCAAAAAGGGATCAAAACGGGTTTCAAGTATCAAGAACAGATCTCAACTGAGCTTGTCATGCAAAATCTATACCAACTGTAGTTTATGTCATATAAATAACTAAACATTTATCGTTCGTTCTAGTAAACCTACAAGCAATTTAAGACTTAGCTTGGACTTTAGGGTTGAGTGAATTATCATAAGATAATCAAAACATACAGCGAAGGCCATGGAAAAACCACAAGTTACTATCATCATCCTCTAGAACTAGAGTAACAGTTTCAATTTAATAGAAAGTAGAATTTTTATCTAACTGCTTCAATTTCTGTTTGGTATTCTACTTTTTTATATTCTCTTTGGCCTAATTTTAAATTCCAGTTTGTTTGAGATTATCTGCGTAACCTTTAGCTCTGATCAAAGGGTAAGTAGATACAAGCTTTGTTAATCCTGAACTGCTGGTTGGCTGTAAAATCAATCACAGATACCTCATTTTTCATAGAAATGAATTTGGACAACGTTAATATAAATGATTTTATACTCAGACTTCTAGTTTGCATAAATTGAGCTAAATTTTTCTTCGTTTCGATTGTTCTTCGTTTCGAAAAGCTACAAAATTACTGTGAAGTCGTAAATTGTACGGTCCACTAATAACTTAGTAAGAAGTGAGGTCGAGATTATTTTATTACCTGAGATATGATACTTCTACTCCAGTAAAGAAGAAGAAGAAATATGTCTCTACAGTTTATAAGCCATTTTAGTAAAGCGAATAAATGTTTAAAAAAATTGTTTTCATAATGACGAATTTGCTCGTAATTGGGATATTTTTGTTTAACTATTGGATTCTACAGCAAAATTTTTCAAATAAAATGCACTTTTTCCAATAAAAGTTTTATATTTTCACCTTTTTTATTACAAACAAAATTCCCTTAAAGTGATTGGAGGTCAAACTTATTTGTCTTTGTTATTATTATTTTTATTTCTGCATTTTGCTTTCATCATCAATACAACAACATTATTGTTGTGCGAGTATATCTATACCGTTATTTGTTTTTCCACAGCCTGCACTCATTACAAGTGTTTGCGTTGTAATTGTTTTTGTTGGTGTACTATCAGTGACAGCATTTACAGTTACACTTTATTTCAATTAGTGCCCGTTGAGCTGCATTTACTTGTCCAGCTGCCGCACCACACCACAAACAACAGCATCAACACCACCATCAGTGCATTATTTAAGTGCGCCACCCTTCACGCACACATATACACAACTCACATGTCTTTTAATACTGAGTGACTTTCATTTTCATTGTTGTTGGTATTGTTATTGCCAACTTAGTTGTTGGACGACCATTTACTGTACGCTGTGCTTTAATATTGTTGTTGTTATTGTAAACTTTGTTGTTGTTATTGTAATTTTTGTCGTTTAAAGATTTATTTTGTTGTAAATTTTTATGTTGTTGTTGCAAATTTTACTTATGTTATTGTAAAATTGTTTTAATTGCTGCAAATTCTTGTTGTTGTTACAAAAAAATTTTGTTGGTGGAAATTTTATTTTGGGAAATATTTTTTATTGTCGTTGTTGTTGTAACGCTTTAAAGATATTGGTATTGTTGTAAACATTTTTTTCCTTCTGGGTTTTAACGCTTTGGTGGCATTATTGTTGTTGTAATTTTTGATGTTGATGTTGTTGTTTTTGTTGTAATTTTTCTTCTTCTTTTTTGTTTTAACCGATTTTATAACGTTGTGTGATGTTTTTAACTTTTTGTTGTTGTTGTAACGCCTTGTTGTAGCGCCTTGATTACGTAATTGTTGTTGTTGTATTTTCCTCTCTCTTTTATTTTAATACGTTGATGGCGTTGTTTTTTTTCTAACTTTTGTTTTTGTTGTTGTTGTTGTTGTTACAATTTTCCTTCGTCTTCGTTTTAGCGCTTTTACTATTTTGTGTTGTACTTTTGTTTTTGTTGTTGTTTTCAATTGTTTTTGTTTTCTACTTTTTGTTGTAACACTTCGATGCGCATCGGCATTTGTTGGCCATAAAAACTGAAAACGACCGAGCGAACACACACAAACAGCTGCTCGTGCGTTCCGTTATGTAACACTTGCGCCTGCCTGCGTTGTTGTCCAGCCATTTGATCGCCAACTAAAACGGACAAAATGGACAAAAAGGACAGCAATTGTGTTGAATTTGTTTGATTGTTATTGCTTTCAAGTGTCATTGCAATTTTTGCCATTGTTGTTGTTGCTGCCAATATAGTGGTCGCTCGTAGTTATTGCTGCCGCTGTCTGTTTTCGCCCCCCACACTTTATTATTGCTTTCGCTGTTTGTGTTTGTGTTGGTGACGCTGACGATGACGATTATGGGTTAGCAAGGATTATTGTCAGATTTCCGTAACGGTGCCGAGCAAGTCACAGCTGCTGCTAATGAAATTAGTTCGCTGATGGACCGGACATAAACCGACGCACAACAAAACACACCCAAGCACACCCACTCACACACACTCACACCAATGAGCGTATAAAAGTGCATTAATGCTGATAAGTGAAGGCCAGTAAAGCAGTAGATTTATACCATCGTCCTGCCGCAGCCAACTGTATGAGCACTTCGGGACTTCGGTGGAAAGGGAAGCTGTGGGGTCACAATAAAAATTAAGGTCAATAGCAACGCTTAAACTCTCTGCACTCGGCAATTGAATGTAATTAGGTGAAGTGCAGGCACAAAATTACGACACTCGGTCCGAGCTGACACGAAGTGCCGCTGCAGAGTCCTTTTGATTGCGCCACCGGAAGGTCAACGGCAGTCAGTGTGGTCGCATTGTACGACGATTTAAATTTAATTAAGCTCACTTTCAGTGCATGGTAAACCAAATCCGCCCCTACTGAAACACAGCGACAAATACACAATCATTTCAATGACCCGGCCCTCTTTAAAGTAGTTTATTGCTTTTGTTGTAATTGTAATTTTACCACAACCTCTTCAATTCCTTCAAACGTCGGTAATGTGAGGAATGAAATATTTTTATATTTCTGTGAAACTCTTAGCGCTCTTGTCTTTGAAGACAACACTCTTTTGTCTCTGTAATTGAGAGTCACAGGGTTGTATGCTTAATTGGTTGGTAATTAAATGAATTTACAATTGTTGGAGAATTGTGAAAGATAGCGGTAAATGAAAAGGTATTTCGAGGGTGGAATAATAAACAAGAAGTGGGTGAGTGAATAACTAATAATTGAGAAAGAGATGCTTATTGTCGCTCTCTTCTCATTAAAAAAATTATTCAATTACTAGTCAATTAACAAACTTGAGTGTCCTTTAGTAATATATTTTTGGGTATAGATTGTAAAAAGCAACAAAGGTGCCTAGAATTGGAACTAATTGCTTCCTCGCCCACGTTACAAAACTGAATTAAACCAAATTCTGATAATCTAGTGTACTCTGGACATGCTTTTGTATATCGACAATACAAAGTACATGGAAGCCATATATAAAGTTTCCTCGTGCGTAAGGGACTACGTCACTCTTGGCACCCACAAGTTTTAAAGTCTTTGCATATCTCTCAATCAGTTTAATCTGCTCAATAATATAAACCTGGAGACCAAACACAAAGTAACTCTTGCTAACAGCTGCTACATCGGGATCGGTATTCAATTGAGAAGCTGATCTCTCTCTCTCTCTCTCTTTCGACGTGCAAAAATTACGCCCTTTAAGTTCAACAATATCTCCGTCCTACTATACGGCATAGGCACATTAGTGATGACGAAAATCAGAAAGCACTTGCAGCTTTCAAAGAACTGTTCTCTGCAAGGTCTTCAGAGCCGTCTAGGTGAGCGCTAAATATCGAAGACTATGAATCCACAAACTGTACGATCTCTACGGCGATATGAATATAGCTACGCGTATAAAAATTCAACGAAAGCGCTTGTTAGGCCATGGCGTTCGCATTAAAGCCATGAGTGGACAACTAAAGCAATGGCCTCAACGTATCCACATGACAATTCAAGACTGACTACACTTAGAAAGTACAACTGGCGTGATCTCGCAAAAGGTAGAGATAACTTGCGAAATTTTGTGTTCTCAGTCAAGTATCGTGCCAAAAAAATAAGAAGAAAGGGCTAGAATTTGATAATAAAGTCGATAAATAATAAATCATTGAAACTTGGTAGTGATTTAACTCATCACGTGTAGTCTATTATCTCATATAATGACAAAAATTATTTATATTTCGAGAGATCGTCAGAAAATTATCAAAATCTCGCGGATTTCAGAAAGTCATATATTGCACAGATAAGTTTTTGGAATAATATAATCAATTCGTGAATAATATAATTCATGAAGATGTATCGATTGTATGACGGCTAGTTCTTAGAGAAAAAGTGAAATGAATCCATTGACGAGTTCGACGCCGTTCGCCAGAAATCATACATATTTTTAAGCTCTTAGTATATAATGTGCTCATCTTATAAAATATTGGACTGCAAAGCAGAAGAATTTAAAGTTTTCTCAAAAGTAGCAAACATAATTCAGAAGTGGTGAAAGTGTGCTAATGGAGCGACAACAGGATCCTAGTATAGATTCCCTAGACTATGCTCAGCAAAGTGGGTTCACTCAGACAAAAGTGAATTGATGAACAGACAGTAAGGTCTTTAAGCCAATTTTTGGAAATTATACACCTCACTCATTTTTAAAAACAAAAGTAAAAACATAATATCTATTAACTAGATAGACTACCTAAAAGACCAGTGTTTGTCAGGGAATATTATTTCCATGAAGAGAAACTCTCTTATGAGGACTGAATTATTGCTATAATTTTTCAGATCGAGGCCTTTAACTTGTTTTTTACGAAAGTATAGAAAATGATTCTGTAGTCAGGATCGGGAAACTAGTACAAACTCTTCGGGCCGCTAATCTCGAATAACTCAGGAAGTAGCTTTTTCGCAGAATGGCTTTCGTTGAAGAAATCATCGTCACTTCATAAAGTAATTCCAAAAGTACGTGAAACTATAAGCTATCAGATTAATAGATCTAAAGCTGGAGAACTATTTCAAGTATATAAATGTAGATGGACACGACTAAATCTATATATTTTATAAGATCTTTGACGCTTCCTTCTGAATATTACAAACCTCGTGGCCAACTTGAAAAACCCTGTTTATGGTGTTACGAAAGTCATTGGTCAGTCGTCTAGAAATCTCCAGATCCAATCAAAAATAAAAATTTTTAGTCTTAAAAACTGGCCTTCAAAAGCCACATCTCATTGCTTGTGTCTGTTCTCGTCCCCGACTCGCACAATCAAAATTTCCCCTCTGTCCAATAAGTTATTATTGTCATTTACTTATGACATGTGATATAACGGAAAATATGTTCAAAGTACACTTTTTATCAATGGATTTTCCTTCAACTTTTGTCATATCAGCAAATCTTCGATTGCCAATGAAGCAAGACACGCGACAAAAGCCATGAAGTCAGTCAGACTATGAAGTCAGCCAAAAGACAGTTAAGGAACACAGTCACACCATACAGCGGCAGCAGACCTTAGCCTAACAAAGTGCCGTTAGCTTATTTTACCGTTACTTGCGCTTCCGTTGCAGGCGTCAACAGACCAAACTGGGTTAGTCAGCACGAAAGTGCTGCTATATTGTCGACCGCCGACAGCAGATTGCAAGGGCATAAAAGACAACACTTTATATGAAATGACGGCAAGAGCAATAACGGTTAAGGCAACCGAATGGGCGGCAAATCAAATGCAATTGCGTTGGCGGCAGCGGCAGTGACGCCTGTGGCAGCAGCTGTTGTCAAACCAATATAAGCCTAGAAGTGTCATGTTTATTTGCTTTTGCCGGCGCAACTTGCAACAACATGGTTTTTCTTGTCACTGTTGTTGTTTTTGTTGTAATATGAAAAGGAACAAATTGAATGCGCCGCCGCCTGAAAGTGTGCAAAGCAATGAAGCATAGAAGTAAACAACGATAATGTGCGAACACCAGCGTGCAGGTGCCCCCACCTTCCCACCTAGCCACCTCTCCATTTGTGCATGTATGTGGCTTCAACATTAAGCGTCTGCCTGTCTCTTTCACTTTTCCGTTGCGATAACTTCTGCGCCTCTGCCGGATGGCATTTCCTTTGCATTTTATTTTGTTATTTTCCGCTTTTCTTCTTTTTTACTTTTGTGTGTCCTTCAGCTGTCTTCCACTCAATAGGCGCATAAATTTTAGCCTTAAGCCAACTCTTCTCTCCAACCCAAGCACTGCGATTTCAGCTTCTGCATTTCGTATGCGGCGCGACGCGCTCAGCACATTATCTACTCAGGCTTTGGCTTTTGGGAGATTTTGCCTTAAATTAGATTTAGCCAATTGCAGCATTTTTATTTCATTTCAATTTTCACTTCTATGCTGGTTGTAGCATGGCTTTTACCTACTTTCTTTTGCGCTTTGCTGATTTAGTTCTTGCTGGCAGCGCCCTTCCTTCTTTGGCCTTGCGGCTGTAAGAGCATGCAGATTTGCTCGCTTTCCCACCCACTTTCGTTTCCGGTTGTGGTAATAATGCCCTAATTTGATTTTTATTTCACTTTTTATTATAATTTCGTTTCATTTAATTTTTTTACTTCTTTTTTTTGGTTACTTTTAGACACTTTTTATTTTAGAGTCTTCTACTTTGTACTTTACTAATGATAGGTTTTCAATCTTAGTTTCTTACAAACTTTTGGAGAACAGAAGTATCTTGGGAAGCATGGCGGCAGTGAAAAGTGATGACACAGCAAGTAACTTCACTTCTACTGGGTGCCAGGCCACGAAAACATCGAGGGCAGTGAAATAGTGGACGAAATTACCGAATGGTGTACGGTTAACATCCGAAAGCGTGACCAACATTAGGAAACCCATGCATTATCTTTACGACGATCTTGGCAGAAGCATGGTAAAGAAAATCAAGACCCGATGAAAAGAGCTACCTGGGTACGAAACTACAAAATAATGTGCAAACCAGTAGACCAAAATTACACGAAATTCCTTTTGGCACTCGGTAGAAGAGACTGTAGGAACATGATGGGAATCAAACCGGTCACTGCCTGGTGGCGACCCACGACCGCAAGATGAGGCTAACAGAACGAGAACACTGCGGGAAATATTTACAACTGCGCACCAAGGAATCATTGGGGGCATCTCTTGTGCACCTGTCCGGCATTGGCAAAACTGCACTGTAAGCATCTGGGGTCCCCACGGCATGATATACTGGTGGAGGTATTGATAGTAAGGCTGCAGAGTCTGTTAAAATTCGCGTCAAGTACAAGCATCCGAAAGGATGAGTACTTTTCTTGGACTGAACTCCATCTGATATCGCAAAGAATCAAACTGGCTTATGCATGACCAACGAGATTAACCTAACCTAACCTAACATGAAGTAGTTCGTCAACCAAGCTTACAAATTTTTGGAATTAAGATTTAGTGTATTAACTATAAGCCTCTTCTTGGCAGCACAACCGTGTGTCGGCATGGGGCGAGAACACAAAACCTCCCAGTTGCTTTTATCGCTTACGAATTCAATCAAGTTGTACATCCCAATAGCAAATGGGTCTCTATGCACTTGGTCCTTTTGTTTGATGCGTGAGCGCCCTTGCTTCCGTAGCCCACCAGTGGGTCTCAAATTTAGGATGCTTTTCACTGAATTAGCATCTTCCATGCGATCTACATACATTAACCACCGCATTCGTTGGAGTTTTATGCGCTTAACTATTTTCAAGTCGCCGTAGATCTCATACAGTTCGTGGTTCCATCTTTTTCGATATTCATCTCTCACACGGACGTCTCTAAGTGCATACGTAAAACAGTTATCTCGAATGCTCCAAATGCTTTCTCATCTCGCTTCGTCATCGTCTATGTTTCTGAACCTTATAATAATGGGAATAATAAGAGACTTATATAGCCTAATTTTATATCGATGAGAGTAGGAATGCTCTCAATTGCCTACCGATCTCAAAATAGCATATCAAATATCATATCTTGACTTAATTTTGTTAAAAAACTTACTAATTATATACTATACATGCTATAAATTCAACCAAAAGTTTGAATTTCTCACCTTAGATATTTGGAAGATAGGCCGATTTGATCCATTTTAAGCAAAGGGATACATTGTTATTAGAGAGAGGCCCACTCTGAATTTCTTTAAATTATGTCGGTTATAGATCGGGAGATATGGACGTTATGAGGACAACCCGAAGTTCGGATGTTGAGTAAATTATATGAGGAATATGGGGACTAAGAGAAGCATTGACCCGATTTTACACGTTTTACACAAGAGGGCACAATATTATCAGAGAAATATTTTATCGAAATTTCAATATAATATCGGAAGCTTTAGCGACAAAAAGTGGTAAAAAAATCAGCAATGTCTGAGCAGCTTGGTATGTAGAGTAGTGATATCACCGTTATTAAAATCCGCCCACTCTATAGTCTCCTCTCTGGGTCACCACGTACTTAAGTACGAAAAGTTTTATCTGTGCATCGTCTGAGACTTCGTCAAAAAACCCTCAACCAATAGTTTCGATTCTTTTCCTACAAAAAGCTTCTGAAACCCATTGCAGGTTTATCGTGAATTAGTTCCATTAAGAGATCAAACTATAGGAGACATTAGTGCTTTCATTGTATCATAGAAAGTCAATTGTTACTGACGATTAATTGGCAGGATTTCCTCAGTTTAAGAGGTGGATTCTCTGCCAGATTCTTGCAAAACAATGGGACTTAAAAAAATGTTGTCCCACTTAGACTATTTTTGAACGCAAGATGGCCCTATTCATGGAAGATTTTATTCTAATAATTTCACTTATGCTGTAATTAAAATAATTATGCAAAATTTAAAATATTTATGCATATATGAGGCATTGAGGTGTTTGTAATAGTTTATTTAAAAAAATACAACAACATTTAATATAAAAAAAAATCTGTTTTTTTTTTTTTTAATTTGCAATTCCAAACGTTTATTCGCTTTAGAATGCGCTAAACTTCAAAGTAACAGCACTCAAATGCATAATTCCACATAAAGGCACACTATGCTACACTGCGTATACGTAACTCAGCTTACTTGTAATGACAACCAAAAGTACGAAAGTGTCCATTAACTAACTTAATTCCTTGCAGCACGCTTACAAATGACATTTTTTTAGAAGCGACTTAATAACACTTTATTGATGTGCTAGCTTCGCTTTGCTTTGCCTCGCTCTATTTCACCTTGCATGCTACCTTCACGCCACTAATGATCCAAATGCCAAATGTGTTGAAGAAAATGAAGAAAAATGCCAACAGAATTGGCGACAAGTTGCTGCAATGCATCAGCACACATACACACACATACCTACATGTATGTATATATAGTTGTATATTTTAAGCACGGCCACCTGCTGTGCCATGCGCGGCGTTGTCGTCAGGTGCAAAAAGCCGACAAGTACAGCCAACTTAATGTTTTAATGTCTTTATTTGTGCGACACGCGCGAGCAGCATCAATGAAATGAAGTCGCATTAAGGAAAAAATAAAAAAAGGAAAGTTCCCACTTTAAGTAGCATAGTAATTAATTTTGCATTTAATCCGACTACCGCCGTTCGCACGCGCAGCAGCAATTGCCATGTCAACACCGCCCAGCGCAGCGCCGCTCCGCTTGTATCCGCGCTTGACAGGTTATTCATTGTGCGCCGCTGCTGTTGCATGCATTTTGCTTTGTGCGCTGCAGCGCTGCTTGGCCGTAGCAGATTACCTGTCATTGTAGCAACTTCGCGCTTTTGCACACACTCATACATATATATTTCATGAATTTCTCAGCATTAAAATGCATTGTTCAAGTTTCTGCCGCTTTGTTTCGACTTTTTGGCGTGCCTTTTTCGCGCGATCTCGCTAGAGAGTGTTTGTGTGTGCTTCCCGGACTCGATAGCAACAGCAATGGAGGGCAATAAATCGTCTTGTCCATATAATTCGCACTTTTTCGCATTGTGTTCCGAAGCATGTGCTGCTCATAATTGTGATTTTATGGTTTAATTTTGCGGACGACACATTATTAATTGCCAAATGAAGTGTATTACGAGGCCGCAATATTTAATTTTGCATTTATTTATAACTGTTAAACGTGAAAAAGCGCTTGCCTTTGCTGATTTATGCCATACTGTATGGTTTACTAAAAATAGGTTAAGTTAGGTTAGGTTATACAGGGCGACTGCCATGTCATACATAGATCTACTCGTACTTAATAATATCACCTGAAGGTTCATTTTAA
The DNA here is from genome assembly GCA_027475135.1 of Bactrocera correcta. Taxonomy (NCBI): domain Eukaryota; kingdom Metazoa; phylum Arthropoda; class Insecta; order Diptera; family Tephritidae; genus Bactrocera; species Bactrocera correcta. The sequence continues at coordinate 66,058,276 of CM050323.1, read as the reverse complement.
TTTGTTTTCAAGTATTCGTCATACGTCGGCTGTTCTTGCATTTCCGTAAGACATTCTATCTCGCTCTGAGTCACCTGCCAGCTCTTCCCTTCCAAACTACAGCGCTTGTCCGGAAAGTAATAAGACTGATTTTCTACCGCCATAAATGTACTTCAGAGCGTGCGTACACCGAATGGATTTGGTAGAAGGCATTGCTAGCTAACGAACAAGCGGCTGGTCAGTTGTCTCCGAGCACCCGGGGAGTCAGGACAAACATTTTCGCGGGACATGTTTCTGTGAGTGGGCAAGCCGAAAATGCAGGTTCGTTAAAGCAGTAAAGAGACGTTTGATATGCTCAAACAGGCTTCCTTAGATGTCGCTTTAGCAAGAAGTGGTGTGTTTCAGTGGCACCAGGTCTTTTTGGAGGGCCAGGAAGAGGTGGCTGATGAAGACCGTGCTAAGGGACCTGCGACTTCAACAAACACCGACAACGTGACTCGTGTGCGCAAAGTTTTGAACTCAGACTGTCGACTACACTCTTCATTTAACTGCTCAGATATTTAATTTCTCACAATCTGGGGTTCAGTCCTCCAGGGACGCAAACGACAGGTCAATCGGGAACCGGCTCACAACGCCTCTCTTGTGAGGCTACCTAACCATGGGCGGCATCCCAACGCTTCCTCTGGCGCCCTACAGTCCCAGATGCGTTTCGTTGTCTGAAAAGGCCGATGAAAGACAAGGTTTTTGATACGACAGATTATTTTCCGGAAAAATCCTGTAAGATATCTCTAGTAGGCAGGAACAGTGGATGACTGACGGCGCTGTGATGTCCGCTTGGAAAACACTATAATAATTTGATAGTCGGGAGGTTATTGTTGTATCTAATTAACTGAAACCACTCGAATATATAGTTTAGTTTCATACGTATAGATATTTATCCCTCAGCTCCTGGATCACCGTAATAATAAGCGTCACTGTCCCATTGGCGTTAACACGGTGAGGTTAAAGACTTTGGAGGACAAAACTTGTCAAAGTTGCAGGGAGGAAGATCAGCTGGAAACATCTAGACACTTTCTATTACCCTTTCCGCTTTTCGCTAGACTATGCTCTAAGCGTTTCGTCGAAATGTTAAGGTATTTTTCATCCAAACCGAGGAATTCTGGGAATCAAAACGGACAAGCGTCTTTAGCCTTTCACAGGTCATGTCTTTACGATGAATCAGCCTACTTTTATAACATAAACCAGCTAGCTTAGCATGCGGACAACGAATGTGGCTGCTTGTTTTTGTATGTTTTGAAGCATCTCAAGATCTTTTATTGCACACTCGAACTTAATTTTTCTCTCCTAACTCACAATGGCATTTACAAATTACTGGATACACTTAGAGAAGGAATCCGTCATGGAGTTTTTCATTAATTCCTCAGATTGAACGACTCAAATCAACGGGGTGAAAATCTAAACTCCTCTTGGACTAATTTTTAGGAACATTATAAGATCATTAGTGCAAAATCCTTCTGCAATCGACCTTGCAAGTTTCAATAGTTATCGTACCTGGGTTTTTCGGAACCTCACTAGGATGAGAGAGATGCTCCATCAATAAAGGTGTAAGCTCAAAGATCAGAGATGTTGGTGTAAGTCTTATGTGATGTCAGTCTTAAAACGAGCTCTTTGGAACTAAAATCAAAAATACTAGATTTTTTTGGATGCAAGAAAGTGTAACCCTAAAAGTTTTGGTATTTTTAAGGAGGGTTCGTCCGTCTCTGGAAACAGCATAAGTTCCTCACTTATGTTAGTCAGGTCAGGGTCAAACAACAAGTGCATTTGGCAACTTATTTAATTCGGTGAAAATATAAATCGCTAAATATGGGGAAAATGGAGGCAAAAATTTTCAGAGCGAAAAATTCACAAAACTATACAATTAAATGGCAACCAAAAATACTAAAAACAATTGTTGCATTATATGTTGCAACAACATAGTCGATGTGTAGTAACGTTATACTAACTGAGGCCGTCTGTGCGACTCCAGCATGCACCCACAATTGGCCAATAAAATTTCCATATGCCCATAATGTGTGGGTGAGCGGCAAATGGAGCAACTGCGACCGAGCAACAACAACAACAAACGTACTTCCTTTCATGACTTCATGTGTTGGTCCGTCTGTCGATTCGTTGGACGGCACGACCAACTGTCAGGCGACGACACAATCAAAGCCAATGTGCAACACAATTAATTGTGATTGAGCCACAGAGACAATTGTTGTTGCTTTGCGGTTTTTCTCACTACTGTCATTTGTTTTATATTTACTGGATGTTACTGCTGTGGTCGATGTTGTTGTTGTGGAGTTTTCTTTTTGTTCATATTTCCGTTGTTGAATAGTGTTTTTGTTGCTGCTTTTGTTGTTATAAATAGTGTTGTTGTTATTTTTGTTGTCTTTGTTGTTGTTAAAGCCACTACTGCTACTAAATTTGCTCTTCTTGTGTTATGTTTTTGTTGTTGTTAATATTGTTTTTGTTATTTCTATTATCGTTGAAGTTTTTATTGTTGCAAAGTTCTTTGTTGTTTTTGCTATTGTTGGTGTTGCTGCTGTCGAATTTTTCACTGTTGTTTTTGTTGTATTATAATTTTTGCTCTTGTTCTTGCTGTTGCTTTTATTTCTCTCTCTCTCTCTTTCTCTCTCTCACTCTCAAATGCCGCAATTGTTATGGCTTTCACTTTCCCCAAAAAATTGTTGTAGTTGTCCAAAGCAGTTTATTTGTTGAAATTTTTTTCGTTGTTTTTGTTATTTTTGGTCGCAATTAAGTTTCATTTTGCCAATTACCTACAACAATTTGCCACACCACACGCCACACTCATGCGCCGCCCACAATCGCACTTAAAATTTTCAATTGTTGCTTTTTTGTTGTTGTTGTTGCTGTTAGCACTGAGTCCGCACACTCCGGATGTGGCGATTCGCTGGCATTTTCGATTCGCGATTGAATTGTTCAATATGTTGCTCGGCGTTTGTGGTGGTCTCTGTGTGTCACCTACTGCCTGTGTTGGCAATTTAAAGTGCCACAATAACGATGCAAATGTATGCAGCAGCGATTGTTGTGCAGCGCGGATGGCGCAGCGGACAATTACAGTTGCTTTTATAATTTTTTATAATTTTCATTTTCGGTAATTTGTTGTTGGCTGGCAAAATCCTCGCCCATTTAGAAGTGTTGGGTTGCTTACGAGGGGGGCTTAAGCCAACATTAGGGTGCGTCATTTTGAAGGCGTGTGATATGACATACTTTTCTCGATAGGCTGTGGGCTTAAGTTCATCCGAGTATAAATTTAAGACAATTTTTGGTGATAAGGAGTTATAAACACTTAAAAATTTCAAAAAATCTATTTCTTGTTTCGCGAAATTCAAGCTTCTCTAATTTTTATTGAGACGAATATTTTAGGTTACTGTAAACAACACAAAGAGTGCTCCCCAAAAATATTACAAAACATGATAAAGTTGTGACTTTATAAATTGTTAAACCCCTAGGGTTGCCAAATCCGATATTTTCCGAAAACTTAAATTTGATCTGGCAAATAGTTTCAGAGACATCAGCGTTAATTTTTTTGCTTAAGGGATAAGATGGTTTTCACAGATTCAAAAAATCGAATAATTCTATAACATTTCTAGAATATAGTCTTCCTTTTCAAGTTGATCCGACTAATAGTTTCGGAGATACAGCCTTTGAGAACTTGTACGCTTGCAGCTAGCTAGGCTAACTGCGCCGTCTTTAAACACGTTTTCCTCAAAACTATTTTTTCAAAGTCCATTGTCAAGATTTCTCGCGAACTACTCAACCGATCTTGATGAAATTTTACACAGGTCTTCGAGATATCATTTACAAGATCTTGAATGAAGGACTTTTTTTAATTACAACTATTTACAAAAAAAGTGTCGAGAAACTTTCATCGAAATTTGCATTTTTCTATAAAAACGTCTGCCAAAATACAATTTTAATTTTTTTTCCTTCGTCCAATACCTAGTTTATTGTCTTTACTAAAACACATATTTTTTTATTTTTATTTCATATGATCCTGAAAGAAGCTCTGCTGACAACGCGAATGCACCTTTTTCCGAAGATCTGCCGGAAATGGCGTCGTAATGACTGCTATTTTGATATTTTTTTTTTTTTAATTTTTACAAAATGTTTTTTTAATATGAGTATTTTAAATAAAAAAAAATCAATAAAATATTTCATTTTTTATATGTAAAAAATATTATTGAAAAAATGCCGGTTTTTGCCCGAGGAAATCCATGTAACCCCTTAATGAAATCAGTTCCCAGAACTTTCAACATTTTTATCTCGAAACGTTATTAATATAGTCGGTGAGGAAATTTGCTCTCGACCGACCCAAAACATGAAATTATCTGCCCACCGAAGTGTTCTCTCAATTAATCCATTGATTGATGAGATCTGTGGGAAGTGGCGAGGTATTCTTGAAACCAAATGCCGCCGAGATTACGAGCTTCAATTTCAGTAATCAAATAGTCGGTTATCATGGCGCGATAACGGTCGTCATTGATGGTTTCGTTCTCCCCAGCACCAGTTTTGCCTAAAACAAAGGTTAACAATTACTCGAAAGATGGTCGAGTTGCAATATACCCCTTCATTAGAAAGTTTTATCTGAATTAAGTCGCAATATAATATACATCTTTTTAAATACAACATTTATCCTTCTCATTGATTAAATATGGTATGTAGTTTTATATGTTTTTAGACCCAACATATTTATTATATGTAATAATATACTACATCTTATTGTTCAAAACATATCTGCAATACCTCATCGAACTTCATTATTTTGTCCCCTGCCCTTTAATACAAGCCTCTAATATAAGTACCAAGTTATGACAAGATAGACACACCCTAATAATTCTATATGCTTAAATGTTTAACCTCAAATTTACTTTTCGTAACAGTGACGCTCATTCTAAACAATATTCGTCCAACATTTTCATAGCATATAAAAGCTGTCATTAATGCTGGAGAGTAGCTTAACAGAAACGGCTAATATAACCCACTAATTGTAGCTCATTTGTATGCGTAGGCACTACGTTTAAAAAGCTTAAACCAATTGCGGTCATGGTCCATAATTATAGTAAGTCTACAAAATCAATTGCTGTACTGGTAGACACATGCCCAATGATGATGTAAGCAAGAGAGCGCTGAGCTGGTTTAACCATATCCGATTGTCATGTTCGGGATATCTGCACGAAATTGAACATAGACTGTTAGACGAGGCAGTGACAAAGTCTCCAAAAAAAATTGTACAGTGTGGATCACTATACCACATAGCTGTCATACGAACTGAATCATCGGAATGCAGGGCTTGTATGAAAAGCTCTTTTATTGGGGAGATATCTTCATGAAATTTCGCATATATAATTATACGAATTAGGGATATAATCTCCCAAGAAATTATTCAGATCGGTTTACTAAGCTGTCATATAAACAATCCGATCAAAATCAGTTTCTTTTATGGAATGCTTTATATTTGCAGCCGAAGTTAAATCTTTTTCCCGTATTATTTAAAAATTAAGCGAAATTTCGCATATACGGAACTTAAGTCAAAATGGTGAGCAGCCATAGCGAACCTCCAATAAAGCCATACCCGCTTAAGAACCCTTTTAGTTGTTTACATAATCTATTTAATGGATATTTGTTCTATATTGTTGATTTATGCGTTTCGTATTTACAGTTACAGTATCTATTTAACATACGTGCATACAAACAATCATAAAAGCCTAGTATTTATGAGCCAGCTATAAAAGTAAAAAGAGAAATAGATTTTAACCTGTGATAAACGCGGTCATTTGACTAAATGTGTCGGCATAAAAAGCAAAGTCGTAAAGGAATACAGGTTGTCCTGTAGAAACACATCAGAAATCACAAATAAGTGGACTAAAAGCTTTCTTTACGGTTTCGACATTTAAGTAAAAGCGATAAAAAATATAAAGGGTGGTTCGTTAGGTAATATAACAAAATAAAATATTCTATAAAATAATCGATGCATTAATTTCAACAATTAAAATATTTGGAATGCAAATTTTTACAAAATCACTCTTTATATAAAAATATAACGACAGCAAACCTGTCGAAGCACGCATTAATTTTTTTTCTTCAGCAAATATATTAATTTAAGTCTTAGTCAAATTACAACGGATTGTACATAGCACATAACAACTTCCGAAAAATTTAAAGGTAATTGTAATTAATCACCCATTATTCCCAGTGCCTTGAAAATATATACGATAACAAAAAATCTAAATAATCACTTATTAACTTTGCAGAAAAATAAAATATTCAAAAACAGGTATTAGAGACACCCTTTATTAATATAGATTTTAGTAAAAGCAAGAAAAAAAATAAATCTGAAAAAACACCCTTTATCACTCTTTTTGAAATACCCATTATTAATACCACTTTCAAAAAATAGAGCAAAACAACCTTAACAAAGCACTCTTCACAATTTTTTTTGAAATAAAAAAAAATCTTAAAAAACACCTTTTATCACTCTTTTTGAAACACCCATTATTTATACAATTTTCAAAAATAGAGCAAAAAATCTTAACAAAGCACCCTTTATATCATTGTTGAAATAAATAAAAATATCCTAACAAAACACCCTTTATCAATCTTTTTGAAACACTCATTGTTAGAGATATTTCCAAATTATTTTTAATACGCCTAAGCTACTCTTATAAATCACCCTTTATTCCGCTTAATTTGAATAAATATAGCATTAAAAAATTCCAACTCTAACGAATGACCCATTATGCTGATTACTCAATATATTTCCTTTCGTCAAAGTGGTCGGGGTTGCTATCGCTAAAGTTAAGATATTTTATTGACGTAATCCGTTGACAATATGGTGTGCCAGAAAGTCGTAAAATGCGAATAAAATCTGAAAAATCTAAGGAAGAAGAATCTTGTAAGAATATGAAGAGGAATAATAGTAATAAGTAAAGTCATAAAATTTTGAGCACAAAAAAGAGAAGAGTAGAAAAGATAGTATTCTTTATGTATTTTTGCACCTTTCTCAAAAATTATGATGATATTAACGGTATTATATAGTTAAAAGTAGAACAAAGGATACCAGTGCTATGAAAATTAGAATGGAAAGGAGATTTTTTAAAAGTATTGTGGTGGGTAAATAGAAAGGATGTCTGACGACCCGCCACGGTCTTTAGGATACCCATTGTAATACCAGAGTGACTAAAACCCTTTCTTTCTACTGGCTCCTCACCAACCATTCCTCGCTTCTGATAATATTCACCAATATGAAAAGTTTTTTCTGTACCAACCTCCGAAGTAGTTATGATTCTCGACCAATATGTATTGCTCTTTTCATATATAGACCTTTACAGTCTCAAAGATAATGTCTGATAGTCTCCACCTCTTTTAAAAAAACTGGCGACCTTATAGTAGTCCTAAGGGAGTTCTAATGTCATTCCTTTTGAATTATAATAGTCGGTATATGAGGCCCATTTATGCCACTTTTGACTACTTATTAAACAAGATTTGATTTATTGACTCCACGGACACTCAGCCATATCTGTAACATATATATGTACAGGGTTTGTCCGGAAAGTAATAGGACTACATTTTTCCCGCCGCGACTATACTTCGTGCGAGCGCGCATCAACTAGATTCGGTAGAGAACGTTCATCATCAGGCGCCGAACATTTGGAGAGTCTGGACAAACATTTTCGCACTTCGTGTTTCTGTGAGTGGTGCAAGCCGAAAATGCAACATTCGTTAGAGCAGAGGTATGCGATTAAGTTCTGTTGAAACTCTTTAAATCAGTGACAGAGGCGTTTGATATGATCAAGCAGCCTAACCCAGACGTCGCTTTAGCAAAAAGTTGTGTGCTTCGGTGACACCAGGTCTTTTTGGAGAGCCGGGAAGAAGTCACTGATGAAGACCGTGCTGGGAGACTTGCGACCTCGGCAAACACCACACACAACTCGTGTGTGCAAAGTTTTGAACTCAGAGCGTCGACTTCACTATTCATTAAATTGCCTAGAAGTTAAATTTGTCATCTGTGGTTAATGACAGGAGAAGGCGAACCCGATTCCCCAATCGATGACGATGGAGCAGACGTTCCATTACACGATCATAAAGAAGTGCGAATTGCAATTGCCCGCCTGAAGAACAACAAAGCGGCAGGGACCGACGGATTACCGGTCGAGCTATTCAAACACGGCGGGGAAGAACTGATAAGGAGCATGCATCATTTTGTAAAATATGGTTGCAAGAAAGCATGCCTTACGATTGGAATTTAAGTGTGCTACGCCCAGTCCAAAAAGGAGACCCCAAAATCTGCGGCAACTACCGTGGGATTAGCCTCCTCAACATCGCATATAAGGTTCTATCAAGCGTATTGTGTGAAAGATTAAAGCCTACCGTCAACAAACTTATTGGACCTTATCAGTGTGGCTTTAGACCTGGTAAATCAACAACCGAACAGATATTCACCATGCGCCAAATCTTTGAAAAGACCCGTGAAAGGAGAGTCGACACACACCACCTCTTCGTCGATTTCCAAGCTGCTTTCAACAGCACGAAAAGGAGCTGCCTATATGCCACGATGTCTGAATTTGGTATCCCCGCAAAACTTATACGGCTGTGTAAGCTGGCGTTGAGCAACACTAAAAGCTCCGACATTTCAGACAAGGCGATTCCCTAGCGTGAACCTTTTTCAACCTGCTTCTGGAGAAAATGGTTCGAGCTGCAGAACTAAATAGAAATATATATTGATATCATCGGCGTCAACACCCGCGCCGTTAGTTCTGCTTTCTCTAGACTGGACAAGGAAGCAAAACAAATGGGTCTGGCAGTGAACCAGCGCAAGACGAAATATCTCCTGTCATCAAACAAACAGTCGTCGCTCTCGCTACTTGGCTCTCTTGGCATTCCGGAGAATGACTTCCG
>CM050323.1:66016403-66048336 GCA_027475135.1 Bactrocera correcta | reverse complement strand
AAGACGTAGAAAAATGAGTGCGCTGCCGAAACTATTAGCGATAGGAATGAGGATAATAGTTTCTCAAAAAATTTTTCTAAAACTTTTAGACGGAAAATTACCGTCTCCGGTTGCAAACAGTCCCCAGGTATTGTTCGATAACGAATTGGGTCAAATCGTTCAGAGTCTAGAAATTCTTGTGGACACAATATATCCGGAAATGCAAAAGAAAATTTCAATTGACTCTGTTCGAGAGCGGTAGCGTCCCCGCGAAATGAATCGGTTAATAAGATTAACAAAACTATTATGGAAAAAGTACCCGGTGAATTTAAATCTTACAAATCTATTAACACAGTATGCAACATCGAAGATATCCACAAGAATTTTTAAATTCCCTGAATCCTTCCGGCTGACCGTCCCACGAACTACAATTAAAGGTAGGCACTTCCGTAATGCTGCTGAGAAACCTATGCCCTCCCAGCATGTGCAATGGCACGAGACTTGAAGGAATTGCGGGAGAACGTCATAGTAGCCACTATAATTGCCGGGGCCGCGGCCGGACAGCTCGCCCACATACCGCGGATCCCCATGATTCCTACGGACTTGCCTATATCTTTTAAGATGTTACAGTTTCCTCTAAAAACATCATTTGCCCTGACAATAAATAAGTCCCAGGGTCAAAAATTTTCGATGGTTGGCATCGACCTAAGAAAATAATGCTTTTCTCATGGACAACTGTATGTTGCCCTTTCTCGAGTGGGAGCCTTAAGATAAAAACTGACAAATATAAAAGTAAAAAACGTAAATCTACCTTAATATTATATCTGTAAATAATGTAAAGGTAAACCTGTAAAATAAAAAATACTATAAATATAAATTATTAAGTAATAATAAGAATGAAAATGATTAATGACAAACCCTTTTTTAATAAAAAAAAAAACACAAAAAATATATAAAACTAAAAATCACAAAACAACAAGACCAAACAAAAAATAATAATTTTGAAAGGGAAAAAATACTAAATAATGATATGCAAGTTTCTATCAACACGAACAAAAATTTCTTTAAAATATGTATATGGATGTATAGGTAGATAAATTTTTAGTTGAAAGTTGTCAACGGTTAATTTAGACTGGATATTTTTTATTCGACTCTGCTTTTATTCTAATTACTTAAAAAAAAAACATACTTAAAATGTATATAATATCCTATTAAATCCTATACGTAAATATTACGTATTAACGTGCCCGCCACTTAAACCATCAAAGAAATTGAACATAAATAGACTTACATACAAATATAACTGTGGGATTTTTTTAATACAAATAAAAATATTTGTGAAAAAAGTGTTTGATATCCAAATTTCAAAAAATAAGTAATTGTCTACCCCGTACGAAGCCGCTACGGGCTGCTAGTAAAATATAAAGGAAAAGTAAAATATAAAATTGATATTTTCCAAAAAAAAAAATGGTTTTTGGAAATAACGCACACCTTAATACACTAACATATGTATATTTAAATGTGTATACAGCTATTTTACAGAAATTGTTGCAAATATAAAAAATCAATTTAACTGCTGCCTTTCCAAATCATTGCTAATTTCATTTAATAACCAGTCAAACTGGACGCTGTGCGCTCGGTTGCGCTGGCCAATGGTCGAAATTGTTGTTGGCACATAAATGTTGCAAGGCGACACAAATAGACAAGCGCATACACATAGGCGTACATAGATAATGAAAACAACAGCGTAAAGGCCATGTAATGCACACAAACAAAAATAACAACAAACAACAATAACAACAAACAACAAATGCGAAAATTAAACTAAACATCTATAATAATTACTATTAGTGCGCTTTTGTATGTGTATGTGTGTACTTCGATTTGCGCGTGTATTTGTAACCACTCGCATTACCGTTAGCATTAGCATTTTTAACTGCTGCAAAGCCAAAATTAGATAATGAATCCGCATAAAAGTGGTAATTTGCGCAAATTCCCAGCGAAAACTCTTAAATTGCGCATTGTTTTTGTTGTCACTGCTATTTGTTGTTTCATTGCACAATTGCGCTGAATTTGTTTAGCGGCTCAGTTGAGTGCTTTTCATAGCAAATTTGCGCATTCGCTTTGTAAAAGCGGATATATTGCAAGTTAATTGATAGTGGCAAACTAAAGCGTATACAAATTATGTACTATTTTGTTGTTGTTAAATGTTGTAAATTAATTATCGTAGTTAATTTGAATGTAATGTGAATTGCTGGCATTAATTTAGCGAAGTGAAAGCGCGAAAAACATTATATCAGTAAATTAATTAATATTTAAAACAAATTTTAGCTTAAATATTATTTTATAAAAGTTCAAAAAAGTAATTAAAAAATTTTAATTTAAAAAAACTTCCAAAATAAAAAAAAAAAGTGCTAACTAAAAATTATATTTTGAAAATATGTAATTAATTCAAAAATTTTAAATTTAAAGCTAAAAATTGGTATTAAATTAAATTTAAAAAAAATTAATTTATTTTCAATTTAAATTTACATTATATATTTTTATTTAATTAACTAATATTTTGAGTTATTTTCATTTTTTCTATGTAACTCGGTATTAATTATAAAAAATTCCAAAATAAATTGATACAAAAACCTTAAATTAAAAAAATTTCAATATTAAAAAATTAATTGATTGTTAATTAAAAAATTATGTTAAAAACAATATAATTCAATAATAATTAAAACAGAATTAAAGATAATAAATAAATAAATAATTATATTAAAAAAATGAACATATTATAATTTAAATTTAAATAATTTAAGTTTGAATTTTCATTAAATATTTTTTAAATTTTTATGTTGTGTTCAATCTATGTAACGTTAATTATAGGAAAAAATTAATTTAATTTAAACAATTTAGTAATTAAATATAAACATCAATTCGGTATTAATTAAAATAAATAAAATTATGTAATCTCTAGTATAAACTCAACTTTTAATTAGACATTTTTATCAAATTAATCTTTTTTTAATTTCTTTAAACTATCAAGTTTCCTAATTTTTAGTTATTATTTTTATTCAAAAATTTTAAATTTAATTTAAGCCATTTATCATAATAATTAAAAATTAAATACAAATTATTCAGTCAGTTTTCAATTAAAATAAAAAATAATAAAAACAAGTTTGAATTAAAATTTAAATTAAAAATTTTTATTTAATCAATTTATAGGTTGATACATTTTTTCCGAGGTCAAGTTGCAAAATTTTTTGTTTACGTTAGTTATTGAAGAAAAAAAGTATAATTTAATATTTAATAATTATAATAATATTTAATTTCAAAAATTTCGCAATTATATATGTATTAACTAAAACTTAAGCAATTGAACTTAATAAAAAAATATATTTTCAAGTTTAAATTAAAATTAAAATTAGAAATTTTAATTAAATTAATTTTTCTTTTAATTTTCTTTAATTTATTCTACGTCATTTTTCATAATTTACAATAATTACGTTAATTATTAAAAAAATTAAAATAGAATTAAAACAATTTATCATACTATTTAAAACCTAACTGAATATTAATTAATTAGTTTTTTTTAAAATTTAAAAAAATAAATATAATTTCAAGTTTAATATAATACTTAAATTAGAAATTTTAATTTAATAAGTAATTCGTAATTTTTTGTTACGTTAATTATTGAAAATAATAAAATTTTATAAAAAAAAATCATCATATTTTTTAAAAAATTTAAACTAAGAGTTAATCAAACAGTTTTTAATTAAAATAAAAAAATTAAAACGCAATATAATTTCAAGTGTAAATTAAATTTGCAATTTAATTAAATTATTTTTTTTTAATTTATGATAAGTCATTTTTTATAACTTTTCAGTCAGGTTAATTATTGAAAAAAAATTAAAAATTTATGAAAAATTTTTTTTTTAAATTTTTTAAAAAAATTTAAAAGAATTCACCAAAAACTAATGTGATAATTTTTAATTAAAAATAATTAATATAAAAATAATAGTTAAATTCCTTAAAATATAATACAGCAGTTTATAATTAAATTAATATTTTTAAATTAAAGCAAATAAACGAACAAGAAGTAAAAAAGCTCTGTTCTCACAGAGTCGTAAGACGTCTAAAAAGGTTTTGTCCTAAGCAAATTCGGTTGATATAGCTCGAACGGATTTGAAGATGCATTAGATGCATTTTTGATATGCATTAAACCTGCTAAGGTACGAAGCCACGCCTACCTTTTGAAGATTTTTATCGGAGGGGTGTCCCTCATTAATGCGATTCTTTGTGCTAAGTAATAGTTTTTAGGGTTAACGAACACTGGGTTGGTGGGTTTGGCAGTGGTTCGATTACGTCCACTTATAATACCGAAGTTATATACAACTCTAAAATATATCTGATTCATCCTTCTCACATCCTTACAATTTAAGTCGTTCCTAATCTTGAGCCTTGAAAATAAAATATAGAGTTTTTCCATGAGACCGAAAATTCCTTTTTTCGATTATCTTCCACAAAATTACTGATCCAGAACTTTTCTTAATAGATAGCGAGAATCTAGAGAAGTGTCAACTAGAGTGTAATGAAAGAACTAAGCCAATAAGCCGCCGGGAACTCTAAGAAGAATACGTAGAATATATTTCATACAAAACGTCATTATTTTTGATTTTAAAGATAAAAAAAGGGTCGATTATTAGCCAAGCTCAACTAAAATTTCATACTTTATGATTCAAAATTAGTAAAGAAATTTTTAAAAATTTTCTATAAATCATAATTAAATTTTGCTTCCAACATTTTAGCGCCGAAAATGTCTCCACTCCATTTGGCAACCAAATTCGTCTTAAAACTAAATTTTCCTTTATTTAGTTACTCACAACGCATGCAAATGAAAGTTCGCAAAAGGCTATACCTTCGTGTAATTGCACGAAGAAATCAACTCAAGTGAGCGACTCAAGGAAAAACAATTTAAGCGAAATAAATGAATAAAAAATTGCCACATCACTTTCTATTTTAACTCAATGAAAGTGCATCAATTTACTCGCACTTGCGTACCCCCCACCCTTCGCCGGAGCGCTGCGACAGCAAACATCAAAAATCGACCAAGCTTTTAAGCGTAAATTTGCGCTTATAATTAAATCAGCTTTTCCAGCGAAAAGGAGCGCCCCAAAAAAGGGTGTGCGTAGCTGCGCAGAGAAGCGGGGGAAGTGGCGTGAAATCGAACGTGAGACACAGCCCGTATCTTGTTGGCTGCAAAAAACATGTGGCATTGAAGAAAAAATGATATTTCCACACATATTTGTGGCATGTAAAAATACGTGCATGTGGCAAGGGCATGTGAAACTTGCAGGTGTGCGTGTGTATTTATATATGCTATGAGTAGTATATCTTTTGGCATATAAAAATTATTATAAATAAAAGTATAGTCAATAAAGTCTACAAAGGCTGGTTGGTAATTTTATGTGCTGGAGGCATTATTAAATATAATTTTGTATGAAAACATATATGGCCTTATAATAACATTGCTTTATAGCGCTTAGCTGTAAGCAATTGCAACTTCAGCGCTATGAAAAACTGTCACTTCGAGCCACTGTCCTCATCTCCACATCATCATCACCTGAGAAAATGAAAAATATTTACTTCATATCAAATTTTTTATGCTTGGCTACTACATAATTATACCCTGAATAAGGTAAATAAAGTTGGCCAAGAATTTTCCAGTAGACATACGAAAATTTCAGAGGCCTTGCAAAGTATATAAAACACATGTTGTTTATCTCTTCGTCGCGTACTAGCCCCTCAATTACTGAGATAGCGTTCTGAAATTTTGCATACGTTCTTTCCTTCTCAAAAGGCTGCTTATTTCTCGAAATAACAGATATCGGATCACTATAGTATATAGCTGCCATACAAACTCAACGATCAAAATCAAGTTCTTGTATGACAAACTTTTTTATTTGACAAGATATCATTATGAAATTTGACATGGCTTATTACATAAAGCAATAATGTAATCTCCGAAGAATTTGTCTAAATCGAGTTACTAACTGGCATTAAAAATAAAGTTATTGCAAGGAAACGTTTTTTATATGATAATATATCCCCACGGAATTTGACGTACATTATTGTATAAAGCAACGATACAATCTGCGAAGAAATTGTTTAGATGAGCTGGATATAGCATAAAGCTGTCATACAAACGATCAAAATTTTAGCTCTTGTATGCAAAAATTTTTTATTTGACAATAAATTTTTACAAAATTTGGCATAGATTATTTTTCAGGACAATGCTATAATTTCTATGTTATATTGTTTAGATCAAATTGCTTTAACAGATAGCTGCCATAAAAACTAATCGTACATAATTAAAACTACGATTTTTTTATACCATTTTATATTATAAACAATGAACACGTAAAGGGGTTTTATATCCTCCTTGTAGGCGAGTTATTTTTTAAAAATGCATGCTCTGCGAAATATGTTTTACAAACCCTCGTATATTAAAATAAAAACATCGCTTCGGTTAAACGAACTGTGAAAGAAAGGTCAGGTGGGGCGTATGAGTAACTTCTGACTGTATGAAAGTGCAAGAAACGTGCAGTAAATAAATAAAGCAGAGTTACATATTTCAAATTTAAAGTAGTTTTATACATGTTGTATATTGTAAACCCATTAAGTGCTGCCACACTTTCGTAATTATGAAACTTATAGAATTGCAATGGAAATATTAGGTAATCAAAAAAGTATTTTCGTATTTCTAATCAAACTTCAGCTTATTTTTTTTTACATTTATGCTAATAAATACTATAAATACACAAATATGTACCATTTTGGTCGATCACTTTTTAATATTTTTCCGCTAAAGATATTATCCCATGAGTGTAATTCGAAATTTCTAGAACGGAAGCGAGCGAACCATTGTTGTGCACACGGACTGATACAGAATTGTCCAGAGAAACTTCACAAATTTCATTGGTAGCTGCCGTGACATTATTCCCTTTTTTATACAAAAATTTCAAAATATAGCGAATTTCTTCATTATTTTCACTCAGTTTTGAACAGCTAAAACTTTTTATCAACTTCCCTTAATTTAATTTTTAGTTAAATGAATTTTAAAATCTCACTTTCCCATCACTATATGATATGACACAATGTGATTGGTGGCACTGGAGATGTACGACTACAACGAAATCTATTGACAAAATATGAAAAGATTACTCAATAGTTGAACTAATCGATATCAAGGTCTCTTTAGTATACAATATATACTATTTTTTTCAAACTTAAATGTTGATAAAATAGTTCCAACCGAACAAATAACTATGCTTGTATTAGAAGTATTAAAATATAGTTTAATATTTTAACCACTGAGCTGCCAAAGCAAGCTTTTCTAAAAAAAAATCATATTGTTTATACTTTTAAATGCTGTAGTGACAAAAACTGCCCTATTCAACAGAAAAATAAAACTTTTAGATTGTATAAAGTTCATTGAAACAATAATATAGAGATATTTCTTCAGATATCACTAAACAGCACAGAGAAAAAAAACCCACTAAAAATGGGAGCATTTTTTAGAAGCGTGAATAAAGAAGATATCTCTGTTAAAATAGTGCTACTCTCAAAGATGACGAGGTCATAATTCTTTTTTTTTTCTCAAGTGAAAGTCGGCTATAACTGCATAAACTGTACCCACGCTAGTAAAGAAGAAGAAACTACACTTCAGCTAATGTCCAATGAATTTGTAGAGGAAAAAGCAAATGCAATGTTCAGACCTACATAAGTGGAAGCATAATTTTAACCATTCGGGTGCTTAAAGCCAATAACCACTCGATCCAACAAAAAACTCTTAAAAAGTGCTTATAATATGAAGAATATATCACATCCAAGCTTGCGAAAAAAGTAAAAAAAAGCTGGCCTTAAGTAGAGGCGTTCTTCTTACATTTTAGATGCACTAAAGTCAGGAAACATCTACTGGACCTATCAAAAAGGGATCAAAACGGGTTTCAAGTATCAAGAACAGATCTCAACTGAGCTTGTCATGCAAAATCTGTACCAACTGTAGTTTATGTCATATAAATAACTAAACATTTATCGTTCGTTCTACTAAACCTACAAGCAATTTAAGACTTAGCTTGGACTTTAGGGTTGAGTGAATTATCATAAGATAATCAAAACATACAGGGAAGGCCATGGAAAAACCACAAGTTACTATCATCATCCTCTAGAACTAGAGTAACAGTTTCAATTTAATAGAAAGTAGAATTTTTATCTAACTGCTTCAATTTCTGTTTGGTATTCTACTTTTTTATATACTCCTTAACCTAATTTTAAATTCCAGTTATTTTGAGAGAATCTGCGTAATCTTTAGCTCTGATCAAAGGGTAAGTAGGTACAAGCTTTGTTAATCCTAGACTGCTGGTTGGCTATAAAATCAATCACAGATGCCGTATTTTTCATTGAAATGAATTTGGACAACATTAATATAAATGATTTTAAACTCAGACTTCTAGTTTGCATGAATTGAGCTTAATTTTTCCTTGGAACAAAAGAATGTGCTTCGTTTCGAAAGGCTACAAAATTACTGTGAAATCGTAAATTGTGTGGTCCACTAATAACTTAGCAAGAAGTGAGGCCGAGCTTCTTTTATTACTTGAGATGTGATACTTCTACTCCAGTAAAAAAGAAGAAGAAGTATGTCTCTACAGTTTATAAGCCATTTTAGAAAAGCGATTAAATATTAAAAAAAATTGTTTTCATAATGATGAATATGCTCGTAATTGGGATTTTTTGTTTAACTATTGGATTCTACAGCAAAATTTTTCAAATAAAATGCACTTTTTCCAATAAAAGTTTTATATTTTCACCATTTTTATTAGAAATAAAAATCCCTTAAAGGGATTGGAGGTCAAACTTATTTGTCTTTGTTATTATTATTTTTATTTCTGCATTTTGCTTTCATCATCAACACAACAACATTATTGTTGTGCGAGTCTATCTATGCCGTTATTTGTTTTTCCACAGCCTGCACTCTTTACAAGTGTTTGCGTTGTAATTGTTTTTGTTGGTGTACCATCAGTGACAGCATTTTCAGTTACACTTTATTTCAATTTGTGCCCGTTGCGCTGCATTTACTTGCCCAGCTGCCGCACCACACCACAAACAACAGCATTAACACCACCACCGGTGTATTATTTAAGTACACCTCACGCTGCTAGCCACCCTTCACGCACACATATACACAACTCACACGTCTTTTAATACCGAGTGACTTTCATTTTCATTGTTGTTGGTATTGTTATTGCCAACTTAGTTGTTGGACGACCATTTACTGTACGCTGTGCTTTAATATTGTTGTTATTATTGTAAACTTTGTTGTTCTTATTGTAATTTTTGTTGTTTAAAGATTTATTTTGTTGTAAATTTTTTATGTTGTTGTTGCAAATTTTACTTTTTTTGTTATAACCATGTTTTAATTGCTGCAAATTCTTGTTGTTGTTACAAAAAAATTTTGTTGGTGGAAATTTTATTTTGGGAAATAATTTTTATTGTCGTTGTTGTTGTAACGCGGTGAACTTATTGGTATTGTTGTAAACTTTTTTTCCTTCTGGGTTTTAACGCTTTGGTGGCATTATTGTTGTTGTAATTTTTAATGTTGATGTTGTTTTTTTTTTTGTTGTAATTTTCTTTCTTTTTTTTGCTTTAACCGATTTTATAACGTTGTGTGGTGTTTTTAGCTTTTTGTTGTTGTTGTAGCGCCTTGATTACGTATTTGTTGTTGTTGTATTTTCCCCTCTTTTTTATTTTAACATGTTGATGGCGCTATTTTTTTCCAACTTTTGTTTTTGTTGTTGTTATTGTTGTTACAATTTCCCTTCTTCTTCGTTTTAGCGCTTTAACTATGTTTTGCTGTACTTTTGTTTTTGTTGTTGTTTTCAATTGTTTTTGTTTTCTACTTTTGTTGTAACACTTCGATGCGCATCGGCATTTGTTGGCCATAAAAGCTGAAAAACGACTGAGCGAACACACACAAACAGCTGCTCGTGCGTCCCGTTATGTAACACTTGCGCCTGCCTGCGTTGTTGTCCAGCCATTTGATCGCCAACTAAAATGGACAAAATGGACAAAAGGACAGAAATTGTGTTGAATTTGTTTGATTGTTATTGCTTTCAGTGTCATTGCAATTTTTGCCATTGTTGTTGTTGCTGCCAATATAGTGGTCGGTCGTAGTTATTGCTGCCGCTGTCTGTTTCGCCCCCCACACTTTATTATTGCTTACGTTGTTTTGTGTTTGTGTTGGTGACGATGACGATGACGATTATGGGTTAGCAAGGATTATTGTCAGATTTCCGTAACGGTTGCCGAGCAAGTCACAGCTGCTGCTAATGAAATTAGTTCGCTGATGGACCGGACATAAACCGACGCACAACAAAACACACCCAAGCCATCCACACACACTCACACCAATGAGCGTATAAAAAGTGCATTAATGCTGATAAGTGAAGGCCAGTAAAGCAGTAGATTTATACCATCGTCCTGCCGCAGCCAACTGTATGAGCACTTCGGGGCTTCGGTGGAAAGGGAAGCTGTGGGGTCACAATAAAAATTAAGGTCAATAGCAACGCTTAAACTCTCTGCACTCGGCAATTGAATGTAATTAGGTGAAGTGCAGGCACAAAATTACGACACTCGGTCCGAGCTGACACGGAGTGCCGTTGCAGAGTCCTTTTGATTGTGCCACCGGAAGTCAACGCCAGTCAGTGTGGTCGCATTGTGCGACGATTTAAATTTAATTAAGCTCACTTTCAGTGCATGGTGAACCAAATCCGCCCCTACTGAAACACAGCGACAAATACACAATCATTTCAATGACCCGGCCCTCTTTAAAGTAGTTTATTGCTTTTGTTGTAATTGTAATTTTACCACAACCTCTTCAATTCCTTCAAACGTCGGTAATGTGAGGAATGAAATATTTTTATATTTCTGTGAAACTCTTAGCGCTCTTGTCTTTGAAGACAACACTCTTTTGTCTTTGTAATTGAGAGTCACAGGGTTGTATGCTTAATTGGTTGGTAATTAAATGAATTTACAATTGTTGGAGAATTGTGAAAGATAGCGGTAAATGAAAAGGTATTTCGAGGGTGGAATAATAAACAAGAAGTGGGTGAGGTGAATAACTAATAATTGAGAAAGAGATGCTTATTGTCGCTCTCTTCTCATTAAAAAAAAAAATATTACTCAATTACTAGTCAATTAGTAAACTTGAGTGTCCTTTAGTCATATATTTTTTGGGTATAGACTGTAGAATGCAACAAAGGTACTTAGAATTGAAACTAATTGCTTCCTCGCTTCAAGTATCCGGTTTATGGGAATACAAAAATGGAGCCCTCGTTACAAAACAGAATTAAATCAAATGCTGGAAATCTAGTATACTCTAGACATGCTTTTTGTATATCGACAATACAAAGTACATGGAAGCCACATATAAAGTTTCCTCGTGCCTAAGGGACTACGTCACTCTTGGCACCCACAAATTTTAAAGTCTTTGCATATCTCTCAATCAGTTTAATCTGCTCAATAATATAAGCCTGGAGACTAAGCACAAAGTAACTCTTGCTAACAGCTGCTACTTTGGGATTGGTATTCAATTGAGAAGCAGATCTCTCTCTCTCTTTTGACGAGCAAAAATTACGCCCTTTAAGTTCAACAATATCTCTGTCCTACTATACGGCATAGAAACATTAGTGATGACGAAGATGAGAAGCACTTGCAGATTTCAAAGAACTGTTCTCTGCAAGGTCTTCAGAGCCGTCTGGGTGAGCGATAAATATCGAAGACTATGAATCCACAAACTGTATGATCTCTACAGCGATATGGATATAGCTACGCATATAAAAATTCAACGAAAGCGCTTGTTAGCCCATGGCGTTCGCATTAAAGCCATGAGTGGACAACTAAAGCAAGGGCCTCAACGCATCCACTTGACAATTCAAGCTGACTACCCTTTGAAAGTACAGCTGGCGTGATCTCGCAAGAGATAGAGACATCTTACTGAATTTTGTATTCTCAGTTAATTAGTAATGCCAAAAAAATAAGAAGAAAGGGCTAGAATTTAATAATTAAGTCGATAAATAATAAATCACTGAAACTTGGTAGAGATTTAACTTCTCACTTGTAGTCTATTATCCCATATACAGATAAAAATTATTTATATGGTTAAAGTGTGCTAATGGAGTGACGAGGTCATTGGGCCAGTCGTCTAGAAATCTCCAGATCCAATCAAAAATAAATCTTTTTAGTCTTAAAAAATGGCCTTCAAAAACCACATCTCATTGCTTGCGTCTGTTGTCGTCCCCGACTCGCACAATCAAAATTTCCCCTCCGTCCAATAAGTTATTATTGTCATTTACTTATGACATGTGATATAACGGAAAATATGTTCAAAGTACACTTTTTATCAATGGATTTTCCTTCAACTTCTGTCATATCAGCAGATCTTCGATTGCCAATGAAGCAAGACACGCGACAAAAGCCATGAAGTCAGTCAGACCATGAAGTCAGCCAAAAGACAGTTAAGGAACACAGTCACACCATACAGCGGCAGCAGACCTTAGCCTAACAAAGTGCCGTTAGCTTATTTTACCGTTACTTGCGTTTCCGTTGCAGGCGTCAACAGACCAAACTGGGTTAGTCAGCACGAAAGTGCTGCTACATTGTCGACCGCCGACAGCAGATTGCAAGGGCATAAAAGACAACACTTTATATGAAATGACGGCAAGAGCAATAACGGTTAAGGCAACCGAATGGGCGGCAAATCAAATGCAATTGCCTTGGCGGCAGCGGCAGCGACGCCTGTGGCAGCAGCTGTTGTCAAACCAATATAAGCCTAGAAGTGTCATGTTTATTTGCTTTTGCCGGCGCAACTTGCAACAACATGGATTTTCTTGTCGCTGTTGTTGTTTTTGTTGCAATATGAAAAGGAACAAATTGAATGCGCCGCCGCCTGAAAGTGTGCAAAGCAATGAAGCATAGAAGTAAACAACGATAATGTGCGAACACCAGCGAGTAGGTGCCCCCACCTGGCCACCTCTTCATTTGTGCATGTGTGTGGCTTCAACATTAAGCGTCTGCCTGTCTCTTTCACTTTTCCGTTGCGATAACTTCTGCGCCTCTGCCGGATGGCGTTTCCTTTGCATTTTATTTTGTTATTTTCCGCTCTTCTTCTTTTTTACTTTTGTGTGTCCTTCAGCTGTCTTCCACTCAATAGGCGCATAAATTTTAGCCTTAAGCCAACTCTTCTCTCCAACCCAAGCACTGCGATTTCAGCTTCTGCATTTCGTATGCGGCGCGACGCGCTCGGCACATTATCTACTCGGGCTTTGGCTTTTGGGAGATTTTGCCTTAAATTAGATTTAGCCAATTGCAGCATTTTTATTTCATTTCAATTTTCAGTTCTTTGCTGCTTGTAGCATGCCTTTTACCTACTTTCTTTTGCGCTTTGCTGATTTAGTTCTTGCCGGCAGCTCACTTCCTTCTTTGGCCTTGCGGCTGTAAGAGCATGCAGATTTGCTCGCTTTCCCACCCACTTTCGTTTCCGGTTGTGGTAATAATGCCCTAATTTGATTTTTATTTCACTTTTTATTATAATTTCGTTTCATTTTTTTTATTTTTTTTTTTTTGGTTACTTTTAGACACTTTTTATTTTAGTGTTTTCTACTTTGCACTTTACTAATGATAGGTCCTCAATCTTAGTTTCTTAGAAACTTTCGAAGGTTGGTATATTTTTTTGGAAAATCTGGAAGTATCAAAGTTTTTTAGGTTATTTATTTAAGAAATATATGGCTTAATAACTTTCTCTGAGAAACAACTGGTTTTTGTACGACATCCTTATAGTGTTCACATTACTACATGGCATAAAGTCAGATGGAAAATCAGAAAATATGGAAGACATCGAGGGCAATGAAATAGTAGACGAAATTACAAAGAATGGTGTACGGTTAACATCCGAAAACGTGACCAACATTGGGAAACCCGTGCACTATCTATACGACGATCTCGACAGATGTGACATCTCGACAAAATCCGATGAAAAGAGCTACCTGGATACAAAACTGCAAAAATCATGTAGATAGACCAAAATTACACGAAATTCCGATTGGCACTCGATAGAAGAGACTGTAGGAACATGATAGGAATACGAACCTGTCACTGTCTGGTAGCGACCCACGACCGCAAGATGAGGCTAACAGAACGAGAACACTGCGGGAAATATTTACAACTGCGCACCAGGGAATCATTGGGGCATCTCTTGTGCACCTGTCCGGCATTGGCAAAACTACTCTGTAAGCATCTGGGGTCCCCACGGCATGATATACTGGTGAAGGTATTGATAGTAAGACTGCAGAGTCTGTTAAAATTCGCGTCAAGTACAGGCATCCGAAAGGATGAGTACTTCTCTTGGACTGAACTCCATCTGATATCGCAAATAATCAAACTGGCTTATGCATGACTTATTGGCCAACCGGATTAACCTAACCTAACCTAACATGAAGTATTTCGTGAACCAATTTTACTTGTTTTTGGAACTAAACTTTGATGTATCAAATATAAGCCTCTTCTGGGCAGCACAACCGTCTGTCGGCTTGGGCCGAAAACACAAAACCTCGCCAGTTGCTTTTATCCCTTGCGAATTCAATCAAGTTGTGCATCCCAATAGCAGACAGCGAGCGTGAGCGCCCTCGCTTCCGTAGTCCACCAGTGCGTCTCGAATTAAGGATGCCTAAATTACCATCTTCTATGCGATCTACATGTATTAACCACGGCATTCGTTGGAGTTTTATGCGATTAACTATTTCCAAGTCGCCGAAGACCTCACGCAGTTCGTGGTTCCATCTTTTTCGATATTCATCTCTCACACGGACGTCTCTAAATGCTTACGGAAAACAGTCTATGTTTCTGAGCCTTATAATACGGCGGGATTAATAAGAGACTTATAAAGTGTAAATTCAGATCGGGGAGAGTGGGAATGCTCTCAATTGCCTACCAATCACAAAATAGCATGTCAGATATCATACCTTGACTAAGAAACTTACTAATTATATACTATACATGCTATAAATTCAACCAAAAGTTTGAATTTCTCACCTTAGATATTTGGAAGCTATACCTATTAATGGCCCGATAAAATCCATTTTAAGCAAAGTGATACATTGTTATTAGAGAGAGGCCCACTCTGAATTTCTTTAAGATATTTCAGTTATAGATCGGGAGATATGGACGTTATGAGGACAACCCAAGTTCGGATGTTGAGTAAATTATATGAGGAATATGGGGACTAAGAGAAGCATTGACCCGATTTTACACGTTTTACACAGAAGGGCACAATACTATCAGGAATATATTTTCTCGAAATTTCAATATAATATCGGAAGTTTTAGCGACAAAAAGCGGTAAAAAAAATCGGCAAAGGGCAGTGATGTTCACATATTCGGTGTCTGAGCAGGTTGGTAGGTAGAGTAGCCACTGTGATATCACTGTTATTAAAACCCGCCCACTCTATAGTCTCCTCTCTGAGTCACCACGTGCTTAAGTACGAAAATTTTTATCTGTGCATCGTCCGAGACTTTGTCAAAAACCCTCGACCAATGTGTAGTTTCGATTCTTTTCCTGCAAAAAGCTTTACATTGTCAGAGAAGATGTTTTATAGCCTCCTCCTCTATTTCCTAGTCTATTCTCCTATCTGTCGGTTATACAAAGCACTAGCACTCATAATATAATTCTTGTATTATTCCTTTTAAATTCTAATATTAGGTATTTATGGCCTGTTATATGTATATGCCATTCTTGCCAGGTTTGTCTGCTTGTTGAGCTGGTCAGGGATTGATTTCACCGAGACTCGACTATATTTAGAACGTGTTTGAGGAGTAAAAATCTGCAAGTAGCCAGAGGCATATAAATTCGCTCTTTTTAGGAGTCTAATTGAAGGGTGGTGGCTTTCTGGCTAATTCATCCGCTTCATAGTTTCCAGGGATGTACTGAAACCTAACCTGCAATAGGTTTCAGAACATCGTGAATTAGTTCCATTAAGAGATCAAACTCTAGGAGATATTAGAGGTTTCATTTTATCATAGAAAGTCAGTTGTTACTGATGACTAATTGGCAGGTTTCGGTCAGTCTAAGAGCAGACTTCGCTGCCAGTTTCTTACAAAACATTGGGACTTAAAAAAATATTGTCCGACTTAGACTATTTTTGAACGCGAGATGGCGCTATTTATGCAAGATTTTATTCTAATAAATCCACTATTGCTGTATTTATGTTCCGTAAATTAAAATAATTATGCAAAATTTAAAATATTTATATATGAGGCATTGAGGTGTTTGTAATAGTTTGTTTTATTAAAAAATCCAACAACATCTACTATATAAACAATTTTTTTTTTTAATTTGCAATTCCAAACGTTTATTTGCTTTAGAATGCGCTAAACTTCAAAGTAACAGCACTCAAATTCATAATTCCACATAAAGGCACACTATGCTACACTGCGTATACGTAACTCAGCTTACTTGTAATGACAACCAAAAGTACGAAAATGTCCATTAACTAACTTAATTCCTTGCAGCACGCTTACAAATGACATTTTTTTAGAAGCGACTTAATAACACTTTATTGATGTGCTAGCTTCGCTTTGCTTTGCCTCGCTCTATTTCACCTTGCATGCTACCTTCACGCCACTAATGATCCAAATGCCAAATGTGTTGAAGAAAATGAAGAAAAATGCCAACAGAATTGGCGACAAGTTGCTGCAATGCATCAGCACACACACACACACATACCTACATGTATGTATATATAATTGTATATTTTAAGCACGGCCACCTGCTGTGCCATGCGCGGCGTTGTCGTCAGGTGCAAAAAGCCGACAAGTACAGCCAACTTAATGTTTTAATGTCTTTATTTGTGCGACACGCGCAAGCAGCATCAATGAAATGAAGTCGCATTAAGGAAAAAATAAAAAAAGGAAAGTTCCCACTTTAAGTAGCATAGTAATTAATTTTGCATTTAATCCGACTACCGCCGTTCGCACGCGCAGCAGCAATTGCCATGTCAACGCCGCCCAGCGCAGCGCCGCTCCGCTTGTATCCGCGCTTGACACATTATTCATTGTGCGCCGCTGCTGATGCATGCATTTTGCTTTGTGCGCTGCAGCGCTGCTTGGCCGTAGCAGATTGCCTGTCATTGTAGCAACTTCGCGCTTTTGCACACACTCATACATATATATTTCATGCATTTCTCAACATTAAAATGCATTGTTCGAGTTTCTGCTGCTTTGTTTCGACTTTTTGGCGTGCCTTTTTCGCCCGATCTTGCTAGAGAGTGTTTGTGTGTGCTTCCCGGGCTCGATAGCAACAGCAATAGAGGGCAATAAATCGTCTTGTCCATATAATTCGCACTTTTTCGCATTGTGTTCCGAAGCATGTGCTGCTCATAATTGTGATTTTATGGTTTAATTTTGCGGACGACACATTATTAATTGCCAAATGAAGTGTATTACGAGGCCGCAATATTTAATTTTGTATTTATTTGTAGCTTTTAAACACGAAAAGGTGCTTGTCTTTGCTGATTTAGGCCATAATGTATGGTTTACTAAAAATAGGTTAAGTTAGGTTAGGTTATACAGGACGACTGCCATGTCACATAGATCTACCCGTACTTAATAATATCAGCTGAAGGTTCATTATACCCTGAACAGGGTATATTAACTTTGTCACGACGTTTGTAACACCCAGAAGGAAGCGTCGGAGACCCTATAAAGTATATATATAAATGATCAGGATGTTGAGCTGAATCGATTTAGCCATGTCCGTCTGTCTGTCCGTCTGTCCGTCTGTCCGTCTGTCCGTCTGTCTGTATATATACGAACTAGTCCCTCAGTTTTTAAGATATCCTTTTGAAATTTTGCAAACGTCATTTTCTCTTCAAGAAGCTGCTCATTTGTCGGAACGGCCGATATCGGACCACTATAGCATATAGCTGCCATATAAACTGAACAATCGGAATCAAGTTCTCATATGGAAAACTTTCGCATTTGACAATGTATCATCACCAAATTTGGTATGGATTATTTTCTAGGGAAAAAATGTAATATCCGAGAAAATAGTTCAGATCGATTAACTATAACATATAGCTGCCATACAAACTGAACGATCGGAATCAAGTCCTTGTATGGAAAACTTTCACATTTGACAAGATATATTCACGAAATTTGGTACATAATATTTTCTAAGGCAAAAATGTAGTCTCCGAAGAAATTGTTCAGATCGGTTGACTATAGCATATAGCTGCCATACAAACTGAATGATCGGAATCAAGTTCTTGTATGGAAAACTTTCGCATTTGACAATGTATCATCACCAAATTTGGTATGGATTATTTTCTAGGGAAAAAATGTAATATCCGAGAAAATTGTTCAGATCGGTTAACTATAACATATAGCTGCCATACAAACTGAACGATCGGAATCAAGTCCTTGTATGGAAAACTTTCACATTTGACAAGATATATTCACGAAATTTGGTATATATTATTTTCTAAGGCAACAATGTAATATCCGAAGAAATTGTTCAGAACGAGTTACTATAGCATATAGCTTCTATACAAACTGGACACATAGTTACTAACAGAAATGCACCTGTGAAGGGTATTTAGCTTCGGTGCAACCGAAGTTAACGTTTTTTCTTGTTTTAATTTGTTTTCAAGTATTCGTCATACGTCGGCTGATCTTGCATTTTCTCAAGCCAATCATCTCGCTCTGATTCGCCTGTCAGCTCTTTCCTTCCAGACTACAGGGTTTGTCCGGAGAGTAATAAGACTGAATTTTAACCGCCACAAATGTACTTCAGAGCGTGCGTACACCGAATGGATTTGGTAGAAGGCATTGCTAGCTAACGAACAAGCGGCTGGTCAGTTGTCTCCGAGCACCCGGGGAGTCAGGACAAACATTTTCGCGGGACATGTTTCTGTGGGTCCGCAAGCCGAAAATGCAGGTTCGTTAAAGCAGAGGGACGCGATTAAATTCTGTGTGAAATTCAGTAAATCTGTGACAGAGACGTTTGATATGCTCAAACAGGCTTCCCCAGATGTCGCTTTAGCAAGAAGTGGTGTGTTTCGGTGGCACCAGGTCTTTTTGGAGGACCAAGAAGAGGTGGCTGATGAAGACCGTGCTAAGAGACCTGCGACTTCAACAAATACCGGCTATGTGACTCGTGTGCGCAAAGTTTTAAACTCAGACCGTCGACTAAGTATTCGTTTACTTGCTCAGATATTTAATTTATCACAATCGGGGGTTCAGTCCTCCAGGGACGCAAATGAAAGGTCAATCGGGCCCCGGCTCACAACGCCTCTCTTGCGAACAGCTACCTAACCAAGGGCGGCATCCCAACGCTTCCGCTGGCGCCCTACAGCCCAGATGAGTTTCCTTGCCTGAAAAAACCGATAACAGGCAAGGATTTTGAAACGACAAAGTTGATCTAAGCAGCAAGGCTATTTCGTAGAATGACTTCCGTGACGCCTTCAAACCTTGGAAATCGCGTTGGCAGCAAGTTTTTAACGAATTGTTTGGTTGCACATTTTTTTTTTTTTAAATTGACTCAATCCTTTTACCTTCAGGAAAAATCCGGTATGATATCTTTAGTAGGCAGGAAGAGTGGATGACTGACGGCGCTGTGATGTCCGCTTGGAAAACACTATAATAATTTGATAGTCAGGAGGTTATTGTTGTATCTAATTAACTGAAAAGACACCACTCGAATATATAGTTTAGGTTCATACGTATATATATTTATCCCTGAGCTCCTGGGTCGATGTAATAATAAGCGTCACTGTCCCATTGGCACTCACGCGGTGAGGCTTAAGGCTTTGGAGGACAACACTTGTCAAAGCTGCAGGGAAGAAGATCAACTGGAAACATATAGACTCTTTCTCTTATCCATTCCGCCTTTCGCCAGAATAAGCTTGTCGGTTACTCTAAGCGTTTCGTCGAAATGTTAAGGTCTTTTTCATCCAAACCGGGGAATTCTGGGAATCAAAACGGACAAGCGTCTTTAGCTTTTCACAGGTCGTGTCTTTACGATGAATCAGCCTACTTTTATAACATAAACCAGCTGTTTAGCATGCGGACAATGAATGTGGCTGCTTGTTTCTGTATGTTTTGAAGCATCTCAAGATCTTTTATTGCACTTAATTTTTCTCTCCTAACTCACAATGTCATGTACAAATGTACTGGATACACTTATAGAAGGAATCCATCATGGAGTTTTTCATCAATTCCTCAGATTGAACGACTCAAATCAACGGGGTGAAAATCTAAACTCCTCTTGGACTAATTTTTAGGAACATTATAAGATCATTAGTGCAAAATCCTTCTGCAATCGACCTTGCAAGTTTCAATAGTTATCGTACCTGGGTTTTTCGGAACCTCACTAGGATGAGACAGATGCTTCATCAATAAAGGTGTAAACTCAAAGATCAGAGATGTTGGTGTAAGTCTTATGTGATGTCAGTCTTAAAACGAGCCCGTTGGAACTAAAATCAAAAAGACTAGATTTTTTTGGATGCAAGAAAGTGTAACCCTAAAAGTTTTGGTATCTTAAAGGAGGGTTCGTCCGTCTCTGGAAACAGCCTAAGTTCCTCACTTATGTTAGTCAGGTCAGGGTCAAACAACAAGTGCATTGGCAACTTATTTAATTCAGTAAAAATAAAAATCGCTAAATATAAGGAAAATGGCGGCAGAAATTTTGCGGACGAAAAATTCACAAAACTATACAATTAAATGGCAACCAAAAATACTAAAACCGTCGTTGCATTATATGTTGCAGCAACATAGTCGATGTGTGGTAACGTTATATCTACTGAGGTCGTCTGTGCGACTCCAGCATGCACCCACAATTGGCCAATAAAATTTCCATATGCCAATAATGTGTGGGTGAGCGGCAAATGGAGCAACTGCGACCGAGCAACAACAACAACAAACGGACTTCCACTCATGCTTTCATGTGACGGTCCGTCTGTCGATTCGTTGGACGGTATGACCAACTGTCAGGCGACGACACAATCAAAGCCAATGTGCAACACAATTAATTGTGATTGAGCCACATAGTCAATTGTTGTTGCTTTGCGGTTTTTCATTTGTCATTTGCTTTATATTTACTGGTTGTTACTGCTGTGGTCGATGTTGTTGTTGCGGAGTTTTCTTTTTGTTCATATTTCCGTTGTTGAATAGTGTTTTTGTTGTTGTTAAAGCCACTACTGCTACTAAACTTGCTCTTCTTATGTTATGTTTTTGTTGTTGTTATTTTTACTATCGGTGTTGTTTTTGCTGTTACAAAATTCTTTGTTGTTGTTATTGCTATTGTTAGTGTTGTTGCTGTCGAATATTTTTACTGTTGTTTTTATTGCATTATAATTTTTGCTCTTGTTCTTGCTGTTGCTTTTATTTCTCTCTCTCTCTCTCTTTCTTTCTCTCTCTCACTCTCAAATGCCGCAATTGTTATGGCTTTTACTTTCCCCAAAAAATGTTGTTGTTGTCCAAAGCAGTTTATTTGTTGAAATTTTTTTCGTTGTTTTTGTTATTTTTGGTCGCAATTAAGTTTCATTTTGCCAATTACCTACAACAATTTGCCGCACCACACGCCACACTCATGCGCTGCCAACAATCGCACTTAAAATTTTCAATTGTTGCTTTTGTTGTTGTTGTTGTTGTTGTTGTTAGCACTGAGTCCGCACACTCCGGATGTGGTGATTCGCTGGCATTTTCGATTCGCGATTGAATTGTTCAATATGTTGCTCGGCGCTTGTGGTGGTCTCTGTGTGCCACCTTCTGCCTGTGTTGGCAATTTAAAGTGCCACAATAACGATGCAAATGTATGCAGCAGCGATTGTTGTGCAGCGCGGATGGCGCAGCGGACAATTACAGTTGCTTTTATAATTTTTTATAATTTTCATTTTCGGTAATTTGTTGTTGGCTGGCAAAATCCTCGCCCATTTAAAAGTGTTGGTGTGCTTACGAGGGGGCTTAAGCCAATATTAGGGTGCGTCATTTTGAAACCGTTTATGACATACGTTTCTCGATAGGCTGTGATCTTAAGTTCATCCGAGTATAAATTTAAAACAATTAAGAGATTATAAACACTTATAAATTTCAAAAAATCTATTTCTTGTTTCGCAAAATTCAAGCTTCTCCAATTTTTGATCGAGATGGATATTTTAAGTTACTGTAATCAACACGAAAAGCGCTCTTCAAAAATATTACAAAACATGATTAAGTTGTGACTTTATAAATTCTTAAACCCTAGGGTTACCAAATCCGATATTTTCCGAAAACTTAAATTTGATCTGGCAAATAGTTTCAGAGACATGAGCGTTGATGTTTTTTTTTGCTTAAGGGGTTACATGGTTTTCACAGTTTCAAAAAATCGAAAATTTTTCTTATTAAATTCCATAGTATCTGTAGAATATTGTCCTAAATTTTCTAGTTGATCCGACTAATAGTTTCGGAGATACATTTGAGAACTTGTACGCTTGCAGCTAGCTAGGCTAACTGCGCCGTTTTTAAACACGTTTTTCTCAAAACTATTTTTTCAAAGTCCGTTGTCAAGATTTCTCACGAACTACTCAACCGATCTTGATGAAATTTTACACAGGTCTTCGAACTATTATTACAAGAGCTTGAACGAAGGACTTCTTTTTTTTAATTAAAACTATTAAAAAAAAGTGTCGACAAATTTTCATCGAAATTAGCATTTTTTTATAAAAACGTCTGCCAAAAATCCATTCTTCATTTTTTTTCCTTCGTCCAATACCTAGTTTATTGTCTTTACTAAAACACGTATTTTTTATTTTTATTTCATATGATCCTGAAAGAAGTTCTGCTGACAACGCGAATGCACCTTTTTTCCCAGGGTCTGCCGGAAATGGCGTCGTAATGACTGCCAGTTTGATATTTTTTTGGAAATTTGTATAAAATGTTTATTAAATATGAGTATTTTAAATAAACAAATAATCATTAAAATGTTTCTTTTTTTATATGTAAAAAATATTATTGAAAAAATGCCGGTTTTTACCCGAGGAAACCCATGTAACCCCTTAATGAAATCAGTTCCCAGAACTTTCAACATTTTTATCTCGAAACGTTATTAATATAGTCGGTGAGGAAATTTGCTCTCGACCGACCCAAAACATGAAATTATCTGCTCACCGAAGTGTTCTCTCAATTAATCCATTGATTGATGAGATCTGTGGGAAGTGGCGAGGTTTTCTTGAAACCAAATGTCGCCGAGATTACGAGCTTCAATTTCAGTAATCAAAAAGTCGGTTATCATGGCGCGATAACGGTCGTCATTGATGGTTTCGTTCTCCCCAGCACCAGTTTTGCCTAAAACAAGGGTTAACAATTACTCGAAAGATGGTCGAGTTGCAATATACCCCTTCATTAGAAAGTTTTATCTGAATTAAGTCGCAATATAATATACATTTTTTTATATACAACATTTATCCTTCTCATTGATTAAATATGGTATGTAGTTTTATATGTTTTTAGACCCAACATATTTATTATATGTAATAATATACTACATCTTATTGTTCAAAACATATCTGCAATACCTCATCGAACTTCATTATTTTGTCCCCTGCCCTTTAATACAAGCCTCTAATATAAGTACCAAGTTATGACAAGATATACACACCCTAATAATTCTATATGCTTATATGTTTAACCTCAAATTTACTTTTCGTAACAGTAACGTTCATTCAAAACAATATTCGTCCAACATTTTCATATCATATAAAGGCTTTCATTAATGTTGGAGAGTAGTTTAACAGAAACGGCTAATGTAACCCACTAATTGTAGCTCATTTGTATGCGTAGGCACTACGTTTAAAAAGCTTAAACCAATTGCGGTCATGGTCCATAATTATAGTAAGTCTACAAAATCAATTGCTGTACTGGTAGACACATGCTCAATGATGATGTAAGCAAGAGAGCGCTGAGCTGGTTTAACCATATCCAATTGTCATGTTCGGAATATCTGCACGAAATTGGACATAGATTGCTAGACATTGGCAGTGACACAATCTCCGAACAAATTGTACAGTGTGGATCACTACAACACATAGCTGTCATACGAACTGAATCATCGGAATGCAGGGTTTGTATGAAAAGCTCTTTTGTTTGAGAGATATCTTCACATAAACAATCCGATCAAAATCAGTTTTTTCTTTTATGGAATAATTTATATATGCAGCCGAAGTTAAACTTTTTCCCGTATTATTTAAAAATTAAGCAAAATTTCACATATACTCAACTTAAGTCAAAATGGTGAGCGGCCATAGCAAACCACCAATAAAGCCATACCTGCTAAAGAACCCTTTTAGTTGTTTACATAATTTAGTTAATGGATATTTGTTCTATTTTGTTGATTTATGCGTTTCGTATTTACAGTTGCAGTATCTATTTTACATACATGCATACAAACAATCATAAAAGCCTAGTATTTATGAGCCAGCTATAAAAGTAAGAAGAGAAATAGATTTTAACCTGTGATAAACGCGGTCATTTGCCTAAATGTGTCGGCATAAAAAGCAAAGTCGTAAAGGAATACAGGTTGTCCTGTAGAAACACATCACAAATCACAAATAAGTGGACTAAAAGCTTTCTTTACGGTTTCGACATTTAAGTAAAAGCGATAAAATATATAAAGGGTGGTTCGTTAGGTAATATAACAAAAAAAAAAAAATATTCTATAAAATAATCGATGCATTAATTTTAACAATTAAAATATTTGGAATGCAAATTTTTACAAAATCACTTTTTATATAAAAATATAACGACAGCAAACCTGTCGAAGCACCCATTATTATTTTCTTTTGCAAATGTATTGATTTAAGTATTAGTCAAATTACAACGGATTGTGCACAACTCATAACAACCTCGGAAATATTTAAAAGTAATCGTAATTAATCACCCATTATTCCCAGTGCCTTGAAAATACATACGATAACAAAAATCCTAAAGAATCACTCTTTAACTTTGCAGAAAAATAAAATATTCAAAAACAGATATTAAAAACACCAAACACCCTTTATTAATATAGATTTTAGGAAAAGCAAAAAAAAACTAATTTTAAAAAACACCCTTTATCACTCTTTTTGAAACACCCAATATTAATACAATTTTCAAAAAATAGAGCAAAAAATCTTAACAAAGCACCCTTTATAACCTTTTTTTTGTAAATAAATAAAAGTATCTTAATAAAACACCCTTTAT
This sequence comes from Bactrocera correcta, assembly GCA_027475135.1. Taxonomy (NCBI): domain Eukaryota; kingdom Metazoa; phylum Arthropoda; class Insecta; order Diptera; family Tephritidae; genus Bactrocera; species Bactrocera correcta. Next base: position 66,023,044 of record CM050323.1, on the reverse strand, counting down.
CAATCTTTTTGAAACAGCCATTATTAAAGATATTTTCAAATTATTATTAATACGCCTAAGCTACCCTCACAAATCACCCTTTATTACGTTTAATTTGAATAAATATAGATTTAAAAAATCCAACTCTAACGAATGACCCATTATGCTGATTACTCAATCTATTTCCGTTCGTCAAAGTGGTCGGGGTTGCCATCGCCAAAGTTAAGATATTTTATTGACGCAATCCGTTGACAATATGGTGTGCCAGAAAGTCGTAAAATGCGAATAAAATCTGAAAAATCAAAGGAAGCAGAATCTTGTAAGAATATGAAGAGGAATAATAGTACTAAGTAAAGTCATAAAATTTTTGACACAAAAAAGAGAAGAGTAGAGAAGATAATATTCTTTATGTATTTTTGCACCTTTCTCAAAAATTATGATGATATTAACGGTATTATATCGTTAAAAGTAGAACAAAGGACACCAGTGCTATGAAAACTAGAATGGAAAGGAGATTTTTTAAGAGCATTGTGGTAGGTAAATAGAAAGGATGTCTGACGACGCACCTTAGTCTTTAGGAGACCCATTGTAATACCACCGTGACTACAGTTCCTTCATTTTATTGGCTCCTTACCAAACTATCCCTCGCTTCTGATAATATGAACCAGTATGAAAATTTTTATCTGCACCAACCTCCGAGGTAGTTATGACTGACCCATATCTATTGCTCTTTTCATATTAGGTTGTCAAAAAAGTCTTGCGGTATTTTCGCTAGTTGGCACTGAAAGCGCGTAGTTCCAATTCTATTCGTCGCATCGGGTCATGCTATACCTTTTTGGAAAGCTCATTTCACTAACACATGTTTGTCGTTTCTTTTAAGTCGTTCGTGAGGTATAGCGTCGCAAACATGGAGCAAAATAAAGAGAAAAGACGGCATATTTTACAGTACTACTACGATAAAGGCAAAAATGCATCTCAAGCCGCCAATAAAATTTGTGCAGTTAATGGACTCGATACAGTTTCCATTTCCACCGCACAACGATGGTTTCAACGTTTTCGTTCTGGTGTAGAGGTGGTCGAAGATGCGCCACGCTCCGGAAGGCCTGTCGTCGAATTGGTCGAAAGAGACCGGCATAGTAGCAGCCATAGCATCGGTCAAGAGCTGGGCATGAGTCATCAAACCGTTATAAACCATTTGAAAAAGCGTGGAGTCACTAAGAAGCTCGATGTATGGGTGCCACACTAATTGACGCAAAAAAACATCTTTGACCGTATCGACGCATGCGAATCGCTTCTGAATTGCAACAAAATCGACCCGTTTTTGAAGCGTTTGGTGACTGGCGATGAAAAGTGGGTCACTTACGATAACGTAAGGTGCAAACGGTCGTGGTCGAAAGGCGGTGAAGCGGCCCAGACGGTGGCCAAGCCTGGATTGACGGCCAGGAAGGTTCTTCTGTGTGTTTGGGGGGATTGGCAGGGAATAATCCGCTATGAGCTGCTCCCCTATGGCCAAACGCTCAATTCGGACCTGCACTGCCAAAAATTGGACCGCTTGAAGGCAGCACTCATGCAGAAGAGGCCATCTTTGATAAACAGAGGCCGAATTTTCTTCCATCAGGACAACGCCAGGCCACACACATCTTTAGTGACGCGCCAGAAGCTCCGGGAGCTCGAATGGGAGGTACCTTTCCATCCACCGTATAGTCCGGATCTCGCACCAAGTGATTAGCACTTGTTTCTGCCCATGGCGAATGCGCTTGGTAGTCTGAAGTTGGCCACAAGAAAGTCCTGTGAAAATTGGCTCTCCGAGTTTTTTGCCAATAGGGAAGCAAGCTTCTATGAAAGGGACATTATGAAGTTGGCATCACGTTGGGAATCGCATTACTGTGTATTGTTCATTTTATGAACAATTGAAAATTCAATAAAAATACCGCAAGACTTTTTTGACAAACTAATATATAGACCTTTACAACCTCATACTTAGCTGATTTTTGATAGTGTCCACTTCTTTTAAAAAGTCCGTTTTATAAAATTTCTAGTATACTGTCATTTGAACAAGATTTGACATATTGACTCCACAGATACTCAGACATACATATCTATAACATATGTACAGGGTTTGTCAGGAAAGTAATAGGACTGAATTTTTTCCGCCGCGATTGTACTTCGGAGCGAGCGTGCACCGACTAGATTCGGTAGAGGGCGTTCCAAGCTATCGAACGAGCGGCTGTTGTATCCACCTGGAGAATCAGGATAAACATTTTCGCGCGTCGTGTTTCTGTGAGTGGTGCAAGCCGAAAATGCAGCATTCCTTAAAGCAGAAGTACGCCATTAAATTCTGTTGAAACTCGGTAAATCTGTGACAGAGGCGTTTGATATGATCAAGCAGGCTAACCTAGATGTTGCTTTAACAAAAAGTGGTGTGTTTCGGTGGCACTAGGTCTTTTTAGAGAGCCGGGTAGAAGTCGCTGACCGTGCTGGGAGACCTGCGACTTCGACAAACACCGAAAATGTGACTCGTGTGTACAAAGTTTTGAACTCAGACCGTCGACTACACTATTCGTTTAATTGCCCAGATGTTAAATTTGTCAAAATCTGTGGTTCATGACATTGTGACAGAGCACTTGAACATACGCAAGGTGTGAGTGAAGATGGACTCAAAAGTGCTAATTGATGACCAGAAATTTCGGCAAGTGAATTTGAACATGTGTGAAAGTGACCCCAATTTTTGAATTTTTGAGGATGATCCCAAGACAAACAGGCAATCTTCCGAGCATTTTGAGACAACAGAGGGGATCTAAGCAGCATGTAACTTGGCTTTCAACGCTATTCCGGAGAATGACTTCCGTGACGCCTTCAATGCTTGGAAATCGCACTGACAGCGCTGCATTGACACAGAAGGAGTCCTTGCAGCTTTATCGTGAAATAGGATGTAAGTACCACTAAAAACTTAAGGCGTTCTTCCCTTATCTTTAATGAAACCTTAATAGGCATTATTGCTATTATATAAGCCAATTGGCTTTAGGTAAATATAAGTACTTAAATTTCTTGTTGTGAGCACAATCTTTTTTGGGGCCCAAGAAGGTTTCCTTTAATTGCTTTAAACTTTGCTTAGAGCATCCCTGAAATTTATATTAAGAAAACAGCAGTAAAACATGTTTAATTGTAAGAAGAGTTTTACCAATTTGGAACTTATACTTTCATTTAAAAATTTCTCCAAATATTGTTAAATTTGGAAAGCTTAAAAGAGTTAAAGATTAAATATTCGAAATTTTATAGCAGAGAGAGACAAGTCCTGCACAAAGCAAGTAATGCCTAGATATTTCGATATTCAACTCAGGCCGATCTCGTCTTCTTCAAATGAGAAGAAGTAACAATGTTATATGAAGATCGACCGAAGCACCAAATGTAACGCAGGATTAAACAACTGATCAATGTGTGCCTTTATGATTTCCAAAAGACCTAGAAATGGATCACCAAACTCCGACCAAACGACGAAGCCCTTTGTGTTTACTACAAATTTGTTAAGGCGGCATGTGGGTAGATTTACTCGTATGATATCGAATTTGTAACTCAATGTATTTGGCTAAGGAAGAGACAGCAAATTTAAGATTACTCCGTGAGTTCGAATAAATTCTTGGTTTTGAAAATGGATACAGTGGACCAATTGCGAAATGAAGAGAAGCTTCTTAAGGTGTTTAACACCAGTCGATAACAAACAAAGGAATGGTCAGATATTAAAATCTGGATTTTCTAACAAGGTAAAGCTATCACTAATAACTATCACTAAACCAAAAAATTGTTAAGAAAGTGAACTACCTTTCCACGAAATCGGATCTACGCAAACAGCACGTATTCGGATTTATAACTATTTAAAAGAAGTAAACTCTGGTGCACAAAACTATTTGGAAAAAAATGTCTGCCGTTCAAAGAAGAAACACGGAAGAGGAGAGCGCGCTCAGACCGCTTGGTCGTTCTGTCAGAGTTTGTGAGAAAGAGGTGGAGATAGTTAAGAGATTCGAACTTTTATTTTGTGAATTAAATGCAGCATGGTCTCACATATTATGAACCACATTTGTTTTTTTTAAACATTTAGAAGCTTTGACAATTAAAAACATCATCTCCGGTTACCTTAACTGAAGGTAGAGAGAGTCTGAAACAACTGCTGATTGTTGAGGGTGAGAACACAATTTTAAGAAGGGTCATCACAAGTCCTTATATTTCACATAAAATGGCTTTGAGGAGAAAATTAATTAATCAAGTAATTTATCGAAGAGAATCATCAATTTTTTTACTAAAACATCAATTATTACTTCGCTAATAAGTACAATGTAACCTGATATGCGTAATTTATCTCTGGTAACTTTTATTCTATGATTTTTTGTTTACCAATTTGCATTGCCAAAATAAGTTTTGTTTCAACAACTATTTTTCTATTAAATATAAGCACAACTTCCATTGCCATAACCTCAAATTTGTTGCGCAAATTGAAATGCAACACATAGCTGCTTAACTAACAACATAGCATTGCTTGCCACATAACAACAAGCAAATGCACAAATTTTATTATAGAAAAAATTACTGTACTCTCACTGCTGCAAGCAAATGCTGCGCTGTTTTTACAGATATGTACGAGGGCAAATGTATACATATGTACATAAATTTTTATGCCCACCACAGGATATATAACCTGTTCATGGTGTTTGTAAAACAACGATATCGAACAACTATAGCATACAGCTCGCATTCAAACTAGCTGATTAAATTCAAGGAAAACTTTCATATTTCGCATTTTCATGTATCCTAACGAAATTTGGCAAATATTAATAATCGAGACTTTTCTACAATCTGCGATGAAATTGTTTAGATCAGACAACTATGGCATATACAAGGTGGGTTCCAAAGTAAGCAGGATTTTTTGAATCTAGCACCCCCTGGTGGCGGCATCTATATGTCGACCGGTGCGTTAGAATTTTCTATCTTTATTGATTGTCCAGTGTTTTCATAATTTCATGACAATTCATCGATTAAAAGTGCAGTTATTGCTTTTTAAATGTCAGTATGTTTGTGTTATCGGTGCGAAAATGAGCTTTGAACAAAGAACCAACGTTAAATTTTGTTTTAAAATTGGCACAATTTTTACCGCAATGTTTCAATTTATGAAAAAAATTTATGGCGACGATTGCCTATCCCGTAGCAGAGTGCACGAGTGGTTTCAAGGTTTTCAAAGGGGTTGTGAGGACATAAATGACGATCAACATGTGGGCCAATCAAAACCCGAGATCACCGGAAATTCCATCGAAACTGTGCGTGAATTCATCAAAAATCAGCCGAAAACGTCATTGAAATTCATGGAAATAGAATTGAACATCTTCAAAACATCGATTTATCGCATTTTGACCAAACATTTAGGCTTACGAAAAGTGTGTGCACGGTTGGTTCCGCATTGTTCAGAATCCGACATTCAAAGGGCGATTATTTGACAAAAAATTTTAACCATTAACCACTCCCCGTATTTACCTAATATGGCACTGTGCGACTTCTACCTTTTCGGAAAAATGCATTTGCATAAGAAAGAAAAGCGTTATGCAGACGTAGAGGCCATTCAAAAGGCTTGCACGGGCATACAAGCGGTCATACCGGCCAACGAGCTAAAACACTAGTTTGACATGATTTTGAACCGTGCAAAAAGCTGTATTGAAGCAGAAGGTGACTATTTTGAATGAAATAAATTGATTTTGCCGAAAAAACCACTTGTTCTGTTTTTTTTCTTTTGTTTTTAAGTCTTGTTTACTTTGGAACGCACCTTGTAGATGCCATACAAGCTGGCAGATCAAATTGAAGTTCTTGTAGAGAAAACTTTTATATTTGGCCATGTATCCCCATTAAATTTGGCACAGATTAATATTCGACACATTTCTAAAATCTGTGAAGAATCCTTTTATACCATTTTAGGCCTTAAAAAAGTAACAAGTGAGGAGTATTATAGCTTCGCTGCAGCCGAAACTAACGTTTCCTTTTTTGTTTTTTTTTTATACTCTCGCAACAAAGTTGCTAAGGAGAGTATTATAGTTTTGTTCACATAACGGTCGTTTGTAAGTCCTAAAACTAAAAGAGTCAGATATAGGGTTTATATACCAAAGTGATCAGGGTGACAAGTAGAGTTGAAATCCGGATGTCTGTCTGTCCGTCCGTCCGTCTGTGCAAACTATATCATATCATGATGAAACTTGGTACACGTATTTCTTGGCTCCATATGAAGGTTAAGTTCGAAGATGGGCAAAATCGGCCAACTTCCACGCCCACCAAATGGCGAAAACCTATAAAGTGTCATAACTAAGCCATAAATAAAGATATTAAAGTGAAATTAGGCACAAAGGATCGCATTAGGGAGGGGTATATTTTGACGTATTTTTTTTTTGGAAAAGTAGGCGTGGCCCCGCCCCCTAATAAGTTTTTGTACATATCTCGGAAACTACTATAGCTTACTACAGCTATGTCAACCAAACTCTATAAAATCGTTTCCTTCAGGCTTTTCCATATACAGTTCAAAAATGGAAGAAATCGGATAATAATCACGCCCACCTCCTATACAAAGGTTATGTTGAAAATCACTAAAAGTGCGTTAACCGACTAACAAAAAACGTCAGAAATACTAAATT
>CM050323.1:65990403-66015403 GCA_027475135.1 Bactrocera correcta | reverse complement strand
GCCTTGCGCAGCTGCCCTCGTAAATCACGTGTTTTACGGCACATCTGATCGATGGCTCTATCCAACCCAGGTGTATGATCCTTCTGTCCAATATTTGACATATACTCGGACAGCAGATCTTGCAGCGCTTGTCGCACGGCATTACATTCGGCAACTATGCGCTCGCGTCGCTCATCGCGTGTACAATCTGCGTCAGCCATCAAAGCTGCCGCGCTGATGATGCTCTCCAAACGCTCTTCCAGCAACTGACGCGAATGTTCTTCACTGTAGGTCAAAGTGTCCATGATGATACCCTCATCGAAGTCGTCCAAAGCTGCTGCCAACTCACCAGCGCCACTATAAATCTCGGTTGGTTGCGAGGACTTGCCTTGCGCCACATCACTGATCGTATTCACTGCCGCACACACTTCTTTCAAGATGAAATCACGATTTAACTTTGCCAAATCCAATTCCGGATGACGCACATACACTTTGGAAGCGGTGAACAGCATAGTTGAGTGCTTCTTCAACATGGCGCGTGCCGCTGCCAAATCGTCGCGCAATTGGGATCTTTCAACTCCTGTTTCCGCTTAGCCGGGCCCGCTTAATCAACTCACCGGCATTCTCACCAAACTGTTCGATATTATTCAATAGCTCATCCTGACTGCAAGCATTCTTCAGCTTATTCAGATCATCTTCGACTACATGCAAGGGTTTCAGCAACAAGTGCACATCGACCATGTCCGCCAATATAAGTAAACGGGTGACGGCGGAAAGTAGATTACGTGCCGCCCTCACCATGTTACCACGTTTCAGCGATGAACAGGGATCAGCTGCGAATTCTCGTGCCGCCATACTCATAGCATCACCGGTTTTACGCACCTCCTCCACGGCAGCCAACATCTCCTGTGTTATGTCTGGATTTTCATAAGCGATTTGTTCACCTTTGATGACGAAATTTTCGGTTGCCTTCTCAATGGATGCCACCAGTGCGCTGGCACGTTTCGATTTGCCTTTCTTCTTCTTACTTGGCTCTGTTGTATTCACCAAGGTGGTCACCTGCAGCACCAGCGGCTCCAATGTTTTCTCCACCGTCATAGTGCGAATTTCCAGATTCTTCAAATCCCATTTAGTAGCTATCTGCCCAAAGTCTGATACAACGCCCATCATGGTAATCGAAGGCGATAGAATGTGTAAAAGACACACACCAAAAAAGAAATATGTATAAACAAAATATCTAGGTTGGTTACACTTCCAAGCAAAAAAAATCTACGTGCACGTAAATATTTAGCGACACACCGAAATCAATTCGCGTCCGTTGTTCGTTTATTACTCCCGGCCAGTTGTTGGACGAACTCTCTCCATGCGTTAAAAGATTGTGTATCTGCACTTTGCTGCGACTGGCATTTGAGCGCTCGCTCATTTACTCTCTCAATACAACGTGCTGTCAATGTTGGGCTGTGGAGACACATTAGGGTGATTAGCGGAGAAGATTGTACTTAGATGTTTACGTTGATTGTGTGTAGTTTTTCAAGGGCATCTAGGTCTCATATTTTTTAAGAATGTAAATGATTGGAAGTGTAAAAAAAAATTTTTTTATAGATTTGTGTAATTTTTTTTTTTAAAAAAAAGAAATATTTTCTATATTTCAACATATTTTCTACTATAAAATACTTGAAATAAAATTTTAGCTTACACAAAAAACTTCTTTAGCAGCAATTCCACAACAAATACCTTGTTTTACATGCTTTAAGATACCTAGGAAAGTTTAAAAAAAATTTATTCCATATTGAGGAAAGTTAGAGTCACACCAATCTTAAGTTGCTCGGTGGATACAACGGCTGTAACTAATCTAATTTCAAATTTGGGTTTCGGTTTTTATGAAATATTTACGGGAAACTACCATCTTCAAATTTGTTTTTAACACAAATTTGGGTATTTTTCAGTTTTCTAAAAGAAATATTTTCAAAAGTAAAATTTTATTGTTTTTAAATACTACACACCCTAATGTTAAAGTTATACGCAAAAGAAAATGCTTCGACGGCTTTGGGCAATCAGAATGCAATTTTAAAGATTTTTCACAGACGCTCAGTGGGGAGAGAGTCCAAATTTTAATTATACGAATTCAGTCATTGCAACGGCAAATTGAATGAATTATGCAGAATTGCTGATTGACTTTCTTCAGATGGGTTTCCTTAAAAATTTTGTACAACATTTTCAAGCTACATAAAAATATAAAAAGTATAATTTACATAGAGACAATTTTGTATGTGTTTCCATGAAAAACATTGCCTTATCTGGCTCTGCCTGAGCAGCACGGCAGCAGGTAGCAAAGAGAGCGATCAATATTGTCTGCCAGTTTGCAAATTTTGTGTGTGTGTAGGCAAGTGAGTGAGTAAAGTGGAATGCATATAAATATACACCCAACACACATTTTGTAAAATTGGGTTTTAAAAAAGTTTCAGTAGAAATAAATCTAAAGGGGCGATTTGCCTTATTATTTTTTTCCCTTTTGTCTCAAATCTTTTTAAAATAAGTTTTCGAAGGAGAAACTTTCCCAAATCGCCCACGAAGGGGCGCAGGTATTTCAAAAAAGTTTTTCGAACACTTTAAAACGATTTTTAGTTCTTCATTTGAAGAGCAGATACTGTTTCGAATTTTTTTTCCCCTTCAGCAACAACATTGTGAAACTTAACTGTTTGCATTTAGTTTCAACAGCTGTGCAGGGTATAGTACACGAATATGTTGAACCGCAGATGGCAGAGTATTTTAAAATGATTCCGCTGAGAGTGCTCTGCTTGCTTGAGTGAGTCAGCGCTCTGTAACGGCGGTAGCGTCACTGCAAACCTGTTTTCTCTCAAAGCGTTGCGCTCAGCAATGTCAACCCTCATTGTGTTGCATAGCTAAAAGGTATTCACGAAACATTGTTTCTGGGTTATAAAGTATTATAATAAAAACCATGAAAAATTCCCTTTTTATACAAATGGTAAGGCCAAGGCTCTGGTGGTCAGAAATGAAAATATGTTTTTAAAAATTTTAATAAAAAAGCATTAGGTAAAAATTACCAATAAAAACTTCTCAATGGGAAAATCTGGAAAAAATCAAAACTGAAGTTGTCGATTTTTGCATGAATACCCTTTGTATCTTCACGTATTTGGAGCGCACGGAGTTGCATAAATGTAGATACGAATCCAAAGAGCGTTTTGGGCATGCCCAGATGTAGATATGTAAATTGACCTGTGTATACGAACACTCAAATACTACGAAATGTATTTAACTGCAATAAAAAGTGGAGTTTCAGCTGTTCTGGCTATGACTCATGTTTCAATTGAAATCGGTGTTGCCATACTTACCTTTTTTTCTTTTTTTTTTTAAAATAGTTTAAAATAAACAATTTTTTTAAGGGGTTTAGTGAATTTTGTTTGAAAAAAAAATTAAAGGATTTTTAAAAAACCAAAAAAAAAAAAAAAAAGTTTTTTATGGAAAAAAAATGGTTTGGAAAAAAAATTTTTTTTCCGAAATATGAAATTTCCGGCCCTTTTTTTTTAGAAGAACCAAAACAAAAAACCCCAAAAAAAAATTTAAAAAGGTTTTTCCCAAATTAAATTTTAAAAAAATTTTTTTTTTACTTTTTGATATAATTAAATTTTTAATTTGTTAAATGGAAATAGAAAATATGTCAATTAATTACAGTTGAGTTTAAAAAACTTATCTTAGTATCAAGGCTTCTATAAGATTATCTTTCTTGGATTCCATTTGGGATATCTTTAAAATATGATCCTACGATCTTTCTTGGATTCGATTTATGGCTGTCTTCAAAATCTGCAGACCTACGATCCGTCACACCGTTCTTTAGATACAAGCATGTGGTTTCAATGGGCTTAAGGTCGTGTGTTTGAGCATGTCAAGAAATGAGCTTAACTAATTTGAAACAAAATCAATATTCCTCCGTTTTACTGATAAGTTTCGTATTTTTACCTTGTTGTAGTCACCGGTTTATGAATGGTGCTCTCCGAGTTATGACATGGAATGCAAATGGACTATTAAAGCACCAAGAAAAGCTTCTATTTATTTTACAAAAAGAGAAAATAGATGTAGGTCTAATATCCGAAACTCATTTTACGAGACACGGCCATATAACTTCCCAAAATTACGATATCTATCATACAATCCACCCTAGTAATTGTGCGAGGGGAGGCACTGCTTTTGTTGTTAAAAACAGTATTAAACATTATGAGAATAGAAAAATCAGTACGCACAATATTCAAACCACAAGTATTACATTAAAAGCAATAAACCAACCCTTGTCAATTACTGCAATATATTGCCCGCCGAGATACAAAATCCTCGTTGAAGAATATAAAGAACTTCTCAATATGCACAAACACAAATTTATTATGGGAGGCGGCTTTAACGCTAAGCATGTTTAATGGGGATCGCGTCTAACGACAGCTAAAGGGCGAGACTTATTCCAGGCAGCTCAGGAAACCGAGTGTGAGTTTGTACCGACCGGAACACTAACTTATTGGCCAACGGACACCAACAAAATACCAGATGTTATAGACTTCTCGAAATTTCATAGAAATAGATGGTGGATTAGATCTAAGCTCTGATCACTCCCCATTATATTTAACAGTAAGTGACACAGCAATTAAAAGAAATACTAGTATGAAGTTATACAACAAAAATACGGGCTGGACTTCGTTCAAACAAATACTTCAGACTAAAATAACTTATTTACGAAAGAAATTCAACAAGCAGCTTGGGATAATACTCCGGAGATAAAGCGGAAAATTATAGGTTAGCCTTTGGAAAGTTGCCGATGTTGTTATGGTTCCTAAGCCAGGAAAGGATCCTCACGTAGTCTCGTCATATAGACCAATTCCACTACTTCCATAAATCTCAAAACTTTTTGAAAAATTAATTTATCTAAGATTAAAATCTATAATCGACGAAAAGCAGTTAATCCCATCGCATCAGTTTCGGTTTTAGAAATAAGCATTCAACAATAGAACAAATTCACAGATTAACATGAGAAATTTAAAAATCCCTGGAGGAGGGAAACGTATGCTCAGCTGTATTCCTTGACGTTGCACAAGCGTTTGACAAGGTATGGCACGAGGCCTTATGCAAAAACTAAAAACTAAAAAACTAAAATCATGTCTTCCGGTTGAGTATTGTGCTCTTTTAGAATCGTATATCACCATGAGGTTATTCCGTGTAAAACAAGGTAATGAATTCTCCAAACTTAAAGAAATTGAAGCAGGAGTTCCTCAGGGAAGTATATTAGGTCTACTTTTATATATTCTGTATACAAGAGACTTACCGAACAGTATGACTGCTACTTTTGCTGATGACACCGCAATACTATGCGTCGAAAAAACAGCACAAAAAGCTGCGCTAAACCTGCGATCAACTCTGTAGTAAGTTGGACTTAAAAATGGAGAATAAAACTAAACGGTGGCAAATCGGTTCATGTAAATTTTACAAACAAAAGAATCACTTATCAACCTTTAAGTATTCTAGTTGTCTGCATACCATACGCAAATACAGCTAAATATCTTGGCATCACGCTTGATGCTAGATTACGTTGGAAAGAGCTTATTAAAATAAAAAGTATTGAACTTAATCTGAAATTGTCGAAAATGTAATGGCTAATTGGGCGAAGGTCAAACAAATATACCGGCTGGTCATATGGTGCGCAACTGTGGGGGTGTGCCAATGATGGCAGTGTTAATATTACACAAAGTTTTCAAAACAAGGTGCTAAGAGGCATTGTAAATGCTCCCTGGTACTGCAGAAATGCGGATATTCATCGAGACCTAAGGATGAATACAGTCGCCGAAGAAATAAGGAGTCAGGCAGATGCCCACTACAAAAAGCTCAATGCACATGTGAACGAGGAGGCGAGAAATCTTCTTTTAGTCGATTATGTCGAAAAAAAGCACATAGCTTAGTTGGAAGCTAAAATATAAAGGAATTAATTATTTACTATTTATGTATGAATATTATATACTATTAATTTCTATGTAATTTGTTTTAAAGTTATTCAAATCAAACTGCTCGTTAGTTTTGAAACTAGATGTAGTGATATCAAACATTGTTAAAGTTCTAAAAATGTTTGAAAAAAAAAAAACCGGTTTACGACGGAAACTTTTATTAACCTAATATCTGGTTGTCAAAAACGTCTTCCGGTATTTTCGCTAGTTGGCGCTGAAAGCGCGTAGTTCTAGTTTTATTCGTCGCGTCGGGTCATACCTTTTTGGAAAGCCCATTTCACGCGCTAACACTTGTTTGATTGATTGTCATTTCTTTTAAGTCGTTCGTGAGTTATAGTGTCACAAACATGGAGCAAAATAAAGAGAAATACGGCATATTGGCATATTTTACAGTACTACTACGATAAAGGCAAAAATGCATCTCAAGCCGCCAATAAAATTTGTGCAGTTTATGGACCCGATACAGTTTCCATTTCCACCGCACAACGATGGTTTCAACGTTTTCATTCTGGTGTAGAGGTGGTCGAAGATGCCCCACGCTCCGGAAGGCCTGCCGTCGAAAATTGCGATAAAATCGCTGAATTGGTCGAAAGAGACCGGCATAGTAGTCATCAAACCGTTAAAAAGCATTTGAAGAAGCTTGGAGTCACTAAGAAGCTCGTGTGCCACACGAATTGATTCAATAAAAATACCGCAAGACTTTTTTGACAACCCATTATATTCACCGTGTAGGTATGGAAACTAAAGCTGGAAGTGATATTGGTAGAACCCTTCTTTTAAAGCAAGCGGCATGTATGGAGTTTTCATTTAGAGCATATTCTTTCTTTCATTGATATATATCGTATTTTTACGACTTTTCCCATTAAACGGGGGTATGAAAGGCTAACTGTCTGCGAATCTTCAAAATTTGCAAACTCTTGAAGTTTTATATTCCTAGGCGAAATATTGTTCCAATCAGGTTTAAAAGACTTTGGTAGGCGGAGGTGGAAAAGTTGCATTAACTGATGGCTTGTCAATAAAAAGATAGTCAGAGCCAGCTTTAGCTATGCGTTACATGTCTCATGAACAGTGATAGCTTTTTCGGTCTGACGTCCAATATTGAGTTTGCTAGGTATACTAGCAAAGGGCTTCCACCTTAGTATTTCTATTCTTTGTCCGATTTTTAATATTTTTTTTGCAAGCTGTAGTTTCTGGTTTAGTATGGTATTGTCTACCATGATTGTTGTATCCGATTATAAAATATTTGCTATCAACAAAATTAGAACTTAATTAATAATTTCAAAAACAACCACGGTCACTGTCAACTGTCCCCGGCCTATCGAAGCAGAACATATTTTTGGGGAAAAATTCGTTTTTTATTCCACATATGTAGTTCCTACACACTGATTTTACGGACCCTCCAACTTTTCGATAACATTTTTGTAATACGATTTGTCCTTTGTTTCAAAATAAAATGTCGGCATTTTTTCGAATTTTGTGAACTGAAGATAGTCGCTGGGGGCCAGATCTGGAGAATGCAATGGTTGCGAAAACAATTCAAAGTCCAATTCATAAATTTTTGTCATCGTTTTTACCGACTTGTGACATAGTGCATTGCCTTGTTGAAACAGCACTTTCCTTTTTTTCAAATGGGCCCATTTTTCAGCGATTTCTTTCTTCAAACGGTCAAAGAACGCTATGTAACAGTCGCTGTTAATGAATCTTCTTTCTTCTAGGTAGTTAATAAGAATAATTCAATGCGCATCCCGAGATACAGACGTCATAAGCTTGACAGCCGAATGTAGCATTTTTCGACGTTTAGTAGCGAGTTCATTGTGTGCAGTCCCCTTAACTTACGGTTGGATTTCGGTAGGAGATAATGCAGCCGTGTTTCCGCCATTGTCACATATCGACGCAGAAACTCGGTTAAAATGCTTGAACATCTCTTAACACTGGTTCGAATCGACAACTCGTCGTTGTTTTTGATCAAAAGTAAGTTCACGCTGCACACAATTTGCAAAGAGTTTTCTAATACCCAAGTATTCGTGAATGATATGATGTATACGTTCAGTTGATATCGTTAGGGTGCATGCTATCTCGAACATCTCGTCGATAGCAACCTCTTTTACCAGTGCTTCCTTCGTCTTCGCTGCTCATTTCACTACGACTAAACTTAGCATACCAATCCTTTGTGGTTGATTTATCTGATGCAGTGTTTGAAAACTTAATGCCAAGTTTTTCTTTCAAAAATATGATTTCAAAAAGCAGTTTTTTAGTATCACGCGAAATTCCTTTCCTATTTGTAAAGGATATTAAACAAGTTTTCCACAAACTGCTACTCTCAGAGGAAGTGTTGACAGTTCGACAGTTATCTGCATGCGCTGGCCAGAGTTCGAAAATTAGAAGTTTTTTTCAATAGGAACACTACAAAAGTAGACCGATAAGCATCAATTAAAGAAGACCTTAATCAGTGTCTCACACGTCAAGCGTTGAGCATCTATTTGAGGTCGTTGTGACGAATTTTGCGAAAAGATCTGGCTTGAGTCTTTACAATATCAAATTGACGCAAGAACTAAAGCCGCTTGACTACCATAATCGTCATATGTTCGTGAATTGGGCTGAGCAACAACTGGAAAATGATACGAATTTTCATCGAAAAATCATCTTCTGCGATGAGGCTCATGTCTGGCTGAATGGCTTCGCTGTTTCATGAGAGGCACATAATTTCCGAATGTCTTGGACATATGGGTTTCTTACATTTTTTTACAGATTTTCGAAGTTTTGACATCTTTTGATGACGGACATACATTACACCTTTTTCTTTTATTACAACTCTGTGCACTGGAAGTAGCTGTTGTCTCAGTAACACCTGTCTTCATTCGTTGTACCAATTCCAGAGATGCATTTGTCCGAGGAAGAGTTTTCCTACGCTCAATGTGATCATTGACCAATTCCATGCCCATTTTTTCTAAAAACATACGTCTTTGTACTGTCCTCTTCTGTTTCCAATCAGTATTGGTATCACAATATAATACGTAAGCATTGAAACATGAGATATCAATCATATTATGAAATATGCCTTCAGGCCACCTTCTTGTCATACGTTTGCAACTATAGGCCGAAATCATTTTGTCTAGAAAATCAACAGCTCCCTTAGTTGCATTATAGGCCATAATCATTTTCGGTTTTTCTGCTCTGAATTGAAATACATGATTTCAATCTTATTGTGTTTGTACTGAGTAAAATTACGTTTTTGTTCTTTTTCGGAATATATAAGACAAGGACCATTTTTGAATTGAATGCAAATGTGGATGAAAACACTGGTTTCTTCGTATCCAAAAGATCTGATGGTATCTGTAGTTTATTTTTCCTTAAAGTTCCGAGAACGGTGAGCTTACGGTCTAAAAGTGCTTCGGCTAATTCATATGATGTAAAAAAAATTATCACATGACAGATTATAGCCCTGTAAGCCCTCTGTCAGATCTAAAACAACACGCATTCCTTGATTTTTTTCCGGAGCATTTCCTTGAAGTTTTCCGGTATAGCATTGAATTGAACGAACATATCCTGTTTCACTGTCACACAAAATCCAAAATTTTATGCCGTATTTACTCGGTTTACTTGGCATATATTGGCGAAAAGGACACCGACCTCTCTGAATGAAAGTAACTGTTCGTCAATTGTGATATTTGTATTCGGATTATAGTACATAGGCAATAGTGTCGCCCATTCATCCCATATATCTCTTATAGCTGCTAATTTATCACTCTGTCTCCTTGCTTCTCGATCCGAACGTTTATCAAAACGCAAAATGGCGGTAATTTTTTTGAACCGTTTTAGGGACATTGTTGCTCGAAATATAGGTCGTCCATAAACTTCAGACCACAAGCTATCGAGGCTTTCATCGTTAGACCTAAAAACGCAAGCAAATATAAGAAGACCTAGATATGCATCTAACTCTATTTCATCCATCGCATCCCAATCATTTCCAAACCGTAAAGATCCTTCCATGTTTGTTTGTTTCAAAACTATAGATTTTATGCGTTTGTTTATAAATAAATCAAAAGCGCTTCTAAATGTATTGATGCGATTAGAAGCATATCTGGTAATTCCTGGTCTAAGTTTTATTAGGTTTGCGCTGCCCAAACGACCTCTTCCTTCTAATGGGATTTTCGACCACACAAATTCACCATTTTTTGATCGCATTTCGTTTTCACTAACACTATTATTGGTCATATATCTTGAAAGAGGTACTTCATCGCTACTAGATTCGTCACTACTACTTCCAGTGTTCCAATTAGGTTGAATATTGTCCGTAGGATTTCCATCGGAATTATTCTCTGTTTCACATATTATTTCATCTTCAGAACTTATATCGTAGTTTGTGAATTGAGAAATCATGGCATCACTCAATTTGTGAGCCATTGAAAGAAACAACCGAACGCGACGAGTACAAATAACTAATGAAACAAAAAACTGTTAAACACTTGTAATAGGGCGACGAAAGCAATATGATTCTACCCACTTCAAAACAATATTTCTAAGAGCACTATCAACAATGAATCGCCTAGTGACTTAGGTATAATTGATATTCAACAATAATAAATATGTTCTTAGAAGCTGTATGTTTGAATCAAAGCATTGTACTTCACCAAAGACGGGTATTTCTGGCCCGATGATTTTTTTATACTCGGGTCAAAATGACCCGAAGATCCTAAGAGCAAAAAATGTTTTTTTTCTTAATTTAGCAGACATAACCATAAATTCACAATACTAATTTACAATAAATGCATAATTAAAAATTGTCACGAAGCCGTTATGAAATCTATTAGGTATTACTACTTTTATTATAAATTAAACTTAAGATTCGGGTGAATATGACCCGAAGAAACGAGGAAGGTTAAACGAATATCACGAAGACCTTCTTACAAAATTTATAGCAGTTTAGAGGTTGAACTGTTTAGTTGATTGCAGCGCTTGCTATTGTTACGTCAGCAAAACGATCCCTCAGCTCTGTTTTCCTATATTCAGGCAACGTGTAATTACAAAAATTTCAAGCTGAGTTTCTAAAAAATTATGCAATTTTAACTGCAATCAAATAAAAGCATAACTGATTTACATGCCACCCGTGACTTTCTTGCGCTAAAGGGGTTAATGTAGTGGAATAACCTCGGCAACGAATGGTTTATCTTACACACGCCTAACTTGTTACAATAGATTAGAATTTTAAATTTAGTTGAAAGGTCACCTGTGTGCACATGCATTTGCCACTTAATGTGGCGCATTTGTATGCAACATACAAGAGAAGACGACGCAGAGGCCTCTACGCAACGCTAAGTGCATCAACGGTGTGTGTGTTTATCTATGTATATATCGCAGGGTAATATGGAAATTTTTCCGAGAGTACAAATAAATGCAGCGAGTGCTAGTTACCGGTTGCTAGGGGCAAAGGTGAGATTTTCATAGGCTTCACTGGCTTGTTTGCTAGCTTTTTATATAAAAGCTTAGAGGGTGTCTACTTTTAAGTAGGGGGCTCTTAGGCGCTTTTGGCCACAAAAAGAGCTGCTTACCGTTCCTTGAGTGTGAGTGCATGAAAAATGCATGAAAAAAGCATGTTGAAAGCTAAGGTTATGGTTGCATATAGTTCATACAAAGCCACGAGAAAAAAGCTCTAGGTTGCTGCTACACCCCACAAATACAACAAATGGTTACCAAAGCCTGCATAGGGTAGCGGATAATTGTGGCAAGTGTCTAAATTTCTAATACACAAACAAACTGACAGCGCTGCATTATTGCAACGTCGTTACAAGCAAGCTTTTAGGCGATGTTGCAAGTGTCAACTGTAAACATAGCACATATTTCTGAAAAAATAAGCAGAAGAACAACAAAAAATCCGCTAGGTATTATATTTTTGTACTTTTGGTATTGTTGTTGTTGGTGTTTGTATGAGTATCCTTTCTTCTTCTATGCACCGTGTACTCCTTTGATGTTCTCGGCGCATCGCTTGCCACCTGCCGCATATTATCTATACGGTTAACCCAGTTAAGTGCCCAGCAGACACTCATACACAAAATCATGAACTCATATAAAACAAACAAATAAACACATACTCGTTGCATGTGTGTAAGTGCCATAAACTACATTGAGTTTTTGAAGCACAAATCTGCACCTGTAGTTATTGCAACCGGCGACACACTCAGCTGTGTTGCAAGTTCTCAAGTGTTGTCTATGCAACTAGACTGCCACAAACATTGTCGTGACAACAGCAAACCGTTGAGTTTAGACTACTTGAGCCACTACTTACCACTTATCTGTTTTCAGTTGCTGCAACATGCCGCTTGTTTTTTTTCTGTTTTCTGTTTGCAAGCAATGTGCAACATCATACGTACTTATCAACACGTGTGACTGCAAGGTTTATAACTTCTTGGTTTCTGGTGGTGATTGTTGTTGTGTACAGTTATCTTCTCCGTCTTTGCTGTGTTTATTTCACTCTGTGACTCTGTGTCCAATTGCTTTGTGCGCATCTGTGTTGCAAGCATGTACGTTGAAACATTAATTACCGTACAATAAGCAGCAGCAGCAGCACCGGCTAACTAACTAACTTGCAACATACTTGTTACTGCAAAAACTCATATTTCATATTTATTAATTTTTTTTGTTTAACTTCGAGGTGTTGTTAAAAAGTTTAAGTTGTTACTTAACGAGTTCACTTGGCTAACGGTATGTTTTGTGCAGGGGTTTCACCAACTATGCACGTTGCGGCATTTGAAAGTTTTCAATTCCGGATACTTTGCTAAAAAAATAAGTTTTCCAGCATTAAGATCACCGCCTTTGAGTAAGAGAGTCACAGGATAAGTGTTACAGTCCATCTAGAACGGTCCCTGAAACCCATTGGATGTTGCTCACAACTAATAAACTGAAAGTTGGGTCTCATATGAGAGACTAGTTGCGGAAGTTCGCAATATGGAGCTAGGTAAGTTATTTTTCTAAAAAAAAACTCAATATAAACGGTCCTACAGTCTGTCAAATAAGAGCGTGGTCGACTTTATCGACAGTTAATTAAAGATTTCGCTCAAATTCCTTCGCGAGCCGATTGAGAGAAGCTTTGTCCTTGATGCATTGTCAACAAAAGTTTAGTTGTCGTTGATCTTTTGAAAGAGAATTACATTAAACGCCATAAGTGCGCGTCGCGCGAGGCTGTGTTCCTTTGTATCCACCCGAAAGGTCCCAAAATATCGCAATCAGCGGCTGTTAAATATATGAAAAAGTTGAAGCCATTTGTACAGAAGTGGATATAGCGATATAAAGTGGCTAAAAATGTCGATGATTTACCCCCGCTCGATAGAAAAAGTGAACAAAAAAGATGAAAAAGGATAGTGAATCTGATTTCGCGGAATCCTGCTTTAACACTGCGGCAAGGACAAGCAAAATTAATGGCAAAAGGTTTAGATATATCCTACGAAACTATCCGAACCCTTCATACTCATGATCTGAAATGGCGCAACACAATGAAGAAGCCTCTGTTGACTGATAAACTTGAGACAAAGCGACTCGCTTGGGCGCTTGAGAATATTGATAGAGATTTTGAAAATGTCATTTTTACTGATGTATGTTCTATATGGCAACTTTCTGTCCTCACTGAGCCATATATTAAACAGAAGCTTCGTGGAAGA
The DNA here is from genome assembly GCA_027475135.1 of Bactrocera correcta. NCBI lineage: Eukaryota > Metazoa > Arthropoda > Insecta > Diptera > Tephritidae > Bactrocera > Bactrocera correcta. Next base: position 66,001,773 of record CM050323.1, on the reverse strand, counting down.
CGCACATTTAAAGCAGTTGTCTTACGAAATTCGTCGGATCTGGAAATCCTTGCCATTAGAATACGCCGTCAAATTAGTAGAAATCATGCCTCGGAGATGCCAGGCAATTATCGACGCCAGTGGTAGACACATTATTGATCGAATTGCATCATTGTTTGTAATGTGTACAATGTATATAAATATAATTATGAAAGTTTCATAAAATAATTTTTTTTATAAATTATACGACCACGCTCTTACTTGACAGACTGTATCAAATTAATTAATTTAAAGAGCTATTCTATTCATGGTGACAGTAGGCGGCCTTAAGACTACCATGTTTCGCATAAAAATTGGAGTGCAGTCATAGTACAAATCGCTTTGTACTCGTACTCATCCGAGACATCCGTAGATATTCATTCCCACAGCAGAGCAGCGATATTAGTCTTGAGCTCTCAAACTGTTTGCGTAAATTTAGTAAACAAGTATCTGTTCTAGATCTAGAATAGCATCTAGTGAAGCGGTAACTGCTGAGTTAATGATCGCGCAAGAAAGAGCACCCTTGTCGCGATTATATTGGATTGTATACAAGTTGGTTCTCAGTTGTCCTCTTTCGCTCTAACGTTGAAGCTCTGAATTTTACGGGAGTTTTCTAGGTCAACAATTAGGCTCTAGGGGACATTGAAATTCTTCGTGCCTAGTGCAGAACGCAAGAAATAGAACGTAGATACTAGAGTAAGACGAAGTAGAGATCGGAGTCAAAACTAGCTAAGGAATGTGAAGTGATATGAAAAATACGCCACACGGCTGAAGAGTCTTTAGCTTGTTTGTGAAGTGTGTAGCTCCAAATACATGGCATTTGACTGTAATCCCAGAAAACATTGGCACAAATCTGAATTTGTAGAGCCGATAATTGTTACAGTAAAATTCATTTTGGCACAGTGTGCTACTTTTCTGATTGATTAATTGGTTAAAATCGGAATGGTTGACTCCCATTGGAGGAACAGCTTAAATGCGTTTGACTTGACTTGTTCTCACGAATGTCTGTGTCCATAACCGAATACAAATCAATTTAAGTTCCTTGAATTTCTGAATAAGTAGGTTGGGTATATTTTATTCGCCGCCTTAGTCCTGTGAATCTTCATCCCCAAGGTAAGAAGGAAGGACTACTCGATGACCAAATAGTGCAGGCTAATTGGTCTTATTTCCTTCATGCTAATAGGGATGGAAAATATCGTAGAAAACTACACACCAGTCAGCATGCGTACTGAGCAGGTGGATCTTCTAACTCTTTACCAACTCACGGCTGAACTCCAGTATTCGCTGAAAATTTCCGAGGTTGTGATAAACGTCTTTCTTGACAACAGAAATATGGCGGCTCAGGTATGCAGATGGATAGAGGCTGTACTGCGTGCTGGGATAGCGGAAACCACTCTGGGGGAGAATAAGACTCGTCTTGATACTACGAGGAACTGTCCACAGGGTAGAGTTACATACCGCTTACTATGGAGCCTAGTAGTATATGAGCAACTTGAGTTGCGCGCAAACAATAGGATTTAGGGCCAGAGCTACGTCGATGACGTTGTCATAATGGCCCGAGGTAAATTTGAGAACACTCTTGGGGACATACCAGTTAAAAACCATCGTCCTCTCTTTTACAAAGCGAAGATTTCTTCCGGGCTTGAGGCCCCTAATACTTGGTGACTGGGATGATATGCAGATCCTGGAACTGCAAACCAGGTAACATAAGGTGGATGCATACTATAATCGTAAGGCGTACTGTCACTTAAGGAGGGGCTTCTTGGGCATCGAAGGCAACGCAGTCTTCGGTAGCCTTCAACTCAGCGACAGTCAAGTGAGACTAAAAGCGATCTCAGCTTATGATGTAGAATTGCTATAAGGGGAAGAGTGTATAGGATGGCTAAGCCGCTTATCGGTTTGCAACCGTGTACACCCGATCTGGGTGCCGTGGCATATAGGGGCAACCGGTATTGAGCTGGCCGAAGAACAAACCCGCTCTGCGGCGGCTTCCAGGATGATGTGGCCATGAAGAAGTTGTTCTACGCGAAGGGGAGAGTAGGAAAAGAACGGCACTGGCAACATGCAAAAGGAATGCGCCACCCCAAGCTACTAATGGGAGGTTACGTCCTGGCAAGGTTTAGTCAGAGTGCTGGACTTTTGTTGTATGTGATACAGGAGAGAACACAACAGACCATAGGTCGCGGAGTACAGACATCCAAGAGAAGCAATCTTTTCTGTTGAGTAAACTCGACTGCTAGTAACCGAAACTTTGCGAACGATCGCTATTGTGGTTACTACTTTCAAGACGTCCAAAAAACCTTTATTATTCTCAAATCCTCGTCATGCTTAAACAAATTTCAATGACTTTCTCTTCAGTTCGACGGCAAAGCATACCTTGAGGGCATGTTCATCACAACCGCATATATTTTGATACATTTGCTTGCAGCAGAGAAATGAAATCAACAACAAAATTACCACAACCGGCGCTAAGGTGCTGTAGAAAAATGAGATTTTCAGCAATGGAAACGTGCACCTGTCAACGAAATATCCTTTCGCCCACATATTAATGAACTTAGCGCCGCTGAGCAGCTAAGCGTGCATGCCGCACCTCAAAGGTGACGTGCTGGAGTGTGGGTGCGACTGCTGCCCCGGCCCCGAGGTAATGGTGTAAAATTTCAATCTCTAGCGCGCCCTCAACAACTTAGCTGTCATTTCCGTTATGGTGGTTTGGCTGTTGATTATTATAATTTTATATGCCATATATGTATGTATTTTATATATGTATATATGTATATATATATGTATATGTGTGTGCAATATTTATTTGCTGCCTTGCCATGGCTCCGCACGTGTAAGTCAAACATGTTCGCTTTGTTTTTGCTTTGCCATTTCACTTTTTGGATTTTTCGATTTATAGTTTCAGCGTGCTGATTGTTGTTTTTGTTATTGTTGCTGTTGCTGTAGTAAATTTGACAATCACTTTTTGACATTTATGCGTATTTATTGTTATTTTCACCCGCAAACCACGAACTTTGCGCACGCAGACCCACGAAAATCCGAAAATGAAAAGGACACGTATGTGTGAGTGTGTAAGTGAGTAAGTGTGCGCATTTTGAAATGTATGTGACCGTTAGGTATGTTGGCATGGCAAATTATCATTTGGCACAAAGTGTGAACATGTCCGCTGTTGTTGTTGTGGTTGTTGTAGCATTCGTAATGATTATGGCTGCCGCTTTTACGCCACTGCTTCAGCCTGTCATCGGCGCGCCTCGGCTGCCTTCGTTACTATGACATTAATGCGGAGTAATTTATCGGTTTTGTGTGTTTGGATTATTACTAAATCGAGATTAGTATTTGGATGAGAGAATTTATTTATGCAGATAACCAATACACGCGCTCTCCATACAGATATATGTATGTACCATACATATACATATGTATATTTATATGCTGTTTCGCTGAAATGTGTTTCGTGTCTATGGCAGCTCGTTGGCGCACGAAATGCTATTAAAAATTGACAAGCATGAAATATTTTGTGGCAAGCTCATCGTTAACGCCTCGGTTTCGCGTGTTTGTCTTCATTTACATTTGTATTTTCGCATATGTCTAAGTATACATAACACATACATACACACACACACACACACACATGCACAGAAATAAATATTTTTCCTTTGTAAATTGTCAAACCTCTCCACTCTACGTCCCTAAACAAACTTTTTATCTCATTATTTGCGCTTCAACTACTTTTTGTTGTTATCACCAAATTATAACGGTACTTCTTTGCAAAAAAAAGTCTGCTTTCTAATTTAACTATTTTGACATTTGAGTAATCGAATTCGTGTGGAGGAAATCGCAGATTGCCGTAAATTATGGCACATATTAGAATGGGTGGAAAAATATAGAGAAGGGGAAAGCAAAAGCCGGAGAAAGCTCCATAAATTGGGCCTTTTATGAAAAAAATTATTGTTTTCAGTCGAACAGCATTCAGTTAGGTCTTAGGTTAGCACGTTGCATTAAGAACACAACTTTTAAAACAACATTATACAGGCTCACCCATTCGAGGTTACATACTTTTTTAAGGAAAAAACACAGAAACTTCAAATTTAAGGCGGAATATTTATTATCATTCGAAAGAACATTCTTTGGGATTTCTTTTTTTAAGATTGTCTCTTTCAAAGGTTTGGCCGCGGCTACGTCTCAAATGGTCCAACCGTTGAGTCTAATTTTCCATGGCTCGTTCGAGCCTTTTGACTGGTAACTGGCGAATGACACTCTTGATGGTTTTCTCCAATGTCTGAATCGAAGCGGTATTGTCCGCATAGACTTAAGACTTTATATTTCCCCACAGAAAAAAGTCTAACGGTGTGATATCACATGGACATTATCTGCTCACCGAAGTGTTCACCCAAAAAATTCATTGATTGATGTGATGTGTGGGAAGTAGCGCGGTATTTCTGAAACCAAATGTCGCTGAGATCACGAGCTTCGATTTCCGGCATCTAATAGTTGGTTATCATGGCGCGATAATGACCACCATTGACGGTTACGTTCTACTTGCATCATTTTTGAAGAAATATTGACTGATGATTCCACCGGCTCACAAACCACACCTAATCGTTGTTGTTTTCTGGATGAAAAAAATTGGCTTGAAAAAGTCGGACCACATCGGAGCCAAGCGATGTCGCATGGGAAGATCGAGCGGCTTCAGTTCTTCCCCAAGCTGTATAATATGGTTTCAATTTAAGATCTCACCGTAAAATGCGCCAAATCGTTCCATACGTCAGTCCGAGTTGCTACGAATGGCAACCGAATCGACTATTCACGGTCTTCTTGTGCACTCTCAGCTACGGCTGCTATATTTTCTTCAACTGTTTCTATTTTTAGTCCTATGTCTCTGCTGATTTCATCCGTACCTACGAATTTGGAGCAATTAAGCTTCTAAAACAGGCTGAAGACCGGCTGAGTTCTACGTGAACATTACTGTTGGCAGAACCTAGAAAAAGAGAACTTAGAATTCTTTTGAGAAGAACTTAGAGATTAGCTACCGTAAGACCGTCACAATTGTTCGCAAGATGGGAATGCATCCTTGGCCCGTGACATCGATCGAGGAAAAAGTGTCTAGGGTTGGACCAAGCCATTGGTATAGATGCAGAAAATGACAAAGATGGGTTAAGCGGTTATCTTGTTATTAATGTGTGCGAAGAGCCAAAAATCTTAGACCAGAGCTATTACTTCTTATATTCACATGATATTATTATTTGTAGCTTGGCACTAAAGTGAAGATCCAACCAATTTATTTAAGGAATTCTTGTTTTTTTTTTGGGAAAAACTCTGTTCTTAGTTGTTTGTTGCAGAATTCTGAAGATTTGAGAGTCCTTGGCCGGATAAAGAACCCTTGTCCGTTGCGGTTATGTACATAGATCCGACTGTCGCAGGAACGGCTTTGGCCTTAGTAGTAATGTTGTATTGTGAGAGATGCTTTTAAATAATATCATGAAGAGGCATTTTGGGAACTTTGGCATTAAGGGCTTATACATAATATATATTTCCTTCTTTAATCGTGTGCAGAGTGCTAAGAATTTGATAAAAAAAATATTTTCATTCAAGGTGATTTCGGATTCATTACTAATTCATTTGGCACTACTTTCCGAACCATCAAAAAATGTCTATGTATTTACCCTTCTACGAGTTTAGTTATAGTTATCTAGGTTAGGATAGGTCATAGTAAATCATAAAATCGATGAATCTCGCTTGGGCATATATTCATCCTTTGTTTTATCCATAAATTCCTAAAAGGTATTTTTGGTTTTCAAGAGGTGGGTTTGAAAAATTTGGAATGGTTTGTGTGGTCTTACTCATGAAATTTAATATAGTAAGTCCCAATTTTTATTTAGAGTATAATCTCCAGTCTCCAATTAATCTGAAGGAAACAATGTAGGATGCCATTGATAAAGACAGAGAGAGACTCTCTACAATGAAACGGGATGTGAATACCCCTTGGCAATACAGTATGATGTCAAGCTGCGTGACGTAAAAATTAAAATCTTTTCGTTTACTACTCCAGCAGCTATAAAATATACTTTAGCGAAAATATTGCACTTTTTGAGTAAATGTTTATTATTATCTTTCCAAAAATTAAAAGGAAAACGCAGAAAGTTCGATTATTTTACATATACGTCCATTATTTCATTCCAATGCTATATGACAACAGATGCATATTAGATTCATGTACTTGTATACAAAATACGTAAATTCCACTCAGTCTCCAATCCCTCTATATACCCCCCATTCATGCCTAAAATGAATGTTTTCGTGGTGGCAGGACATGAGTCGCTTTTTAACCTAGCGAAGACATATTTCTTGTACTCAATATACAATAGAACATGACAGTAACAGGATTTCGGTATTTGCATTGACAGGCTAAGATTAGCTGCTGGCTGCTTTGTCATATATGTACAAGCACATAAACTCAAATACAGTTATCTCTTACATCAGTGTTGGCTGCGCTTGTAAATCCTTTGCTTCGCCATTGATGGGAGTGGGAGGTTGGCATTTAGCTTGGAAGGGTTGCAACAACTTTTAAAAACTTTGAAAACTTTTCGACCGACGTGGTGGGTGCGTTTATTCACACCCACGAGAGACAAATTTAAGGCTACTATGATATTTGAATTGGGAATAACAACAAATGCTTTTAAAATTCGGAGGCAGCGAGTTTTCGCTTAGAATTTGGAAAAAATTGCGGGTAGGCGGGCAACAATGACTATAACAATATTTAAAATTTGTACCATATATATCCAAAATTTCCAATATATATGCCGATAAGTTTGTGAATGATAACTCGATTTCAGGAAATTAACTTTCAAGTATAACCAACAATTTCTCTAATCAGTAATACTTGATTTAAGTTAGGATTCAGGGGAGAGTAGAATTACCCATCAGTAGCTCGTACATGGACTCGAAATGGAGTCTAAATGAAATCTATTATAATAAAAAGAGGCGTTTTTTCCACTGAAGGTTGCCTTAGTCGAACTTCCAAGCTGATTTAAGACAAGGGACAGTTTCTTTTAAAATTAACTGTTATTTTTTGGGAGAATTTCTAAAGCCCAGGAGTGCTAATTCTGAACGCAAGAGATCTACTGATTTACTTGCCTAGAGCAAAGTTCATAATGCCGCAATTGTCCTAGTTTTTACTGGGCACTATCCAATAGGCATTAAATCTATAGGTCTTAAACTCTTGCCGGACGCTAGTTGTCAAAGTTATATGAAAAAGGGTGCGGTGGAAACATCCAGTCTCTTTTTTCTCAACGTTTCAGTCTTTGCAAGTCTGAGTTTGAGACATCTCGGATCCTACCTTTGGCGAAACATAATACTTAGCTACATTTATAATAAGCTTAAGGCGGTTTAACGAGGATTGGATTTTAAGGTACAGTCTACTCTGGAATACCACAGATTGAACATAAGTTGGAATGATTCATTTAAACCGCGTGCGATACAGTTTTATCCTCCGTTGGTATCATGAGATAGCAGAAGATCTCTACACGTCTTATGAGTCGACAAAACACAATTTGGTTAAAGTTTTAGGTAGGAAGTGAGCCAAATGGCCTGAAATTTTTGCAAAGACGACCTCGAGTATACAGCCATGGACATATAAATAGCACACATCTGAATCCCATATTAATTCTAATTTTTTTAATCATAAGGAGCTGAACAATAAAAAGTTGGTATGTATCTACTTGTCACTGTTATGAGGCTCATTTCTCTGCACAAAAATATTGTTCATTTTCTATTAAATTTTATACGCGACAAATTTATTGCGTATAGTGTTGATTTAAGGTCAACACTTACATAAATAGCACATTTTTGAGTTCGTAATTTTTTTTTGAATTTTGTGTGAGGTTCTCGCATATTTTTAATTTAATTCTGCAAATATATAATTATTTCATGGATATTTCATTAAAGTGAGAAGGAAAAAACATTCCATGCTGGAAAAGGTAGTCCTTATGTCCAATATGAGCAAAAAAGGAAAAGATCTTGCCAAAATTGCTAAAATACTACATTGATCTCCAAACATGTTATAAAATGCTCTTTATGCAACAAAACAGACCCATCTTGTGTCAATAAAAAGATACTAAGAAAACCAGCACCACGTAAAAATGATATTAGTGCTGACAAAAACATAGTACGGAAGAGCAAAGCAGATCCTTTTAAGTCAACTAGAGAAATTATGATCGAAATTAATGACGAATATGGTGTGAACGTGTCCAGAAAGTTTGTACGAAGACAACTCAACTTATCTCAACTTTTTGGACAAATTACCGGTAAGAAACCACTCCTGTCAAAACGCCACATCAAAATTCGAGCGACAAAACCAAGACAAATAGGAAGGTTAGGTATACCAAAAAATCCATTAAGCACGGCGGTGGAAGTATTATGGTCTGGGGCGTCTTTTCATGGCATGGCACCGTGCCAGTTGTTCGAATAAATGGTAAAATCAACCAGTTTTAATATTTGGATATACTGAAAAAAAATGGAGCCATTTGTATTTCAATCCATGCCCATAAACTGGACATTTATGCAAGACAATGATCCGAATCACACCGCAAAGATAGGTCTCGGCAATGAAAAGTTTAGAATATATGAGTGGCCTGTGCAAAACCCAGATCTGAAACCAATAGGAAACTTATGAAATGGTATGAAGTTCAAAATAGCAAGCAAACAACTCAAAAATTTTGATGATTTATGGGCTGGAATTGAGGAGCTTTGGTATTCAATCCCAAAGGAACGATGTCAAGAACTGGTAGACAGCATGCAGCGAAGATGTGAGCGGGTGCTTAAAAATTATGGATATAGTACAAAATACGAATGAAATGAACAATCTCTTGCAATTTTTTAAAAAAAATTTATAAACCTTTTTTTAAACCCCTTATCAGGTTGGGCTATTTATGTGTCCCAACTGTCACATAAGATATTGTTGTTTTCGTCTTTTTTTGGCCATAGTAAAATATTTATCATTTTAGTGTTTCAGTTATATTAAAGTGAATAATTTTTAAAATAAAACGTATTCCTTGTAAGGGATAAAAGATATACTTGATAATGTAGCTGAGGATTCTTTAGTACATCAGAATCATTACTGGAGATAAGTGGTGGGTTTATGAATAAGATGTCGAAACTGTCCATCAATTAAGCGAGTGGCGCACCGTAGAAACCAAACTTAGCGCAAGGACCTGACGGCCATCCTAGCCGAGGCTTATAACAAGTGTATGGATTAAGCGATGCAGCGCTTGCTTTAGAAGGCGATAACATAAATTTGAAATAAAATGCGTGGTCATGTAGTTCGGCTCAATTTGATCAGATGAAACAAGTTTTTATGAAATTGTGATCAACAGGAGACCACGACATTCGCTAAGCGGCAGCTTTAACCACAGTTCTAAGCACAGCCTTATTCAGAAAATGTCTAGAAACGGTTTGAAACCTATCTTACGATGCAGATTTTGAGAGTTCACAAAAGAATTAACTTCAAATTACCAGAGTAACTGATGTTACATCGATGAGTCGCCACAATTGCAGTCAGAAATGGGGCCAGATACGCCAGACACTCCAAACCCACAAACCACTTCATTTCGTACAGCTCATACGTTTAACTTTACAAAGCTATTTACGTTTCTGCTTAAATGACAATGTAAACAAACCGTTAAGCCAACACATACATACAACAACAGTAAGCGCAAATGCGGGCGCTGCGCTTGGCACCCGCGTCTATAAAAATATATTCATGTTTAAAGCAATGCTGGGTGCTGACTGGATACCTGGTCGCAGGGCAGATATGTGGGGAGCGCATGTAAACAAACAAGTGATATGCAAACAACCAAAAATGTGAAAAGCTGAGTGGTTCCAAAGTAAAAAGTCCCAAAAAAGAGAAAAATAAGAAAGGAAAAAAGAAAAGAAAAAAGTATGCGGAGATCAGCAAAAGTCGCTTGAAAACCAATGTCGAAGACAGGCGCCCTTCAAACTTGCGGCACAAATGCACATGGCACAGCTGCATAGTGAAGTGTTGCTAGCGACGGTTGTGGTTCGTTGGTTGGTTGTTTGTTTGGCTGGTTAACGGTTGTTGGTGGCGCAATGTGTCAAAGGAAATCCGACCGCATTTCAGCTGCACTTTTCGGCACAACACACACATAACGGACTCGAAAACAAAAAACTCGAAAGGTGCACAAATAAGTAATAAAAGAATTGAAGGAAAAACAACAACAGCAGCAACACCGCACGAATAAGTGAGACTTGCTGACTGCAGGTGATGGAATTATATTTTTTTGATTTTTTTTCTCGAGTCCGAGATTTACACAGGCGACTGGTGCGTGAATTGCGTGTGGTTATTTGGGGAAAAAAAGTTATACACCTACAGACATATTTATATACAGACACCCTATTTGTATACCCCAATAGCGGTAAACAGATTTGCAATTGAGATGCGCCGTTATTTATGGGTTGTTGGCCGCAAAAGGCCAACTCAAAAGTGCCAATCCGAATTGAAAAGCACATTTTAAATCTGTATGCTTTCGTAAACGAAGGTAAGATATTGGATTTGGAAATCAGACAAGTGATAACAGCGCAGCAGACAAGCTGTAATGAAGCTCCCGTAAATATGTGTTGGGATAAAGCAAAATTTTCGAGGTTAGGAAGGGGACTGCTGGCTTAAAGGGTTAGTTGGGAGGCTGTAAGGTAAAGAAACACAAGACTTGAGATGCGAATTTCGATAAAATTGCTCACGCGAGTTTGTTGCGTTAAACAGGGTGATTCTAAAGCTTTGTTCTGAGAAATATGCCATTCAGATGAGCGCGAAAGCAAAGATTGCATCTCCAAACTAGTTTTCATATCTTATTCAGCTTAGGAGAATTGTAGCTGAAAAAATATAACTCAAAAAATAATTTAAGGACGAAAATGCTTGGTATGTGCCACCTTTAATCGAAGCGTCACATTTTGGCTCTTCAGAGCTACAGAATGACTAATTGTTTTAACCATCGTATCATTGATCACGGCCTGCGAGATTTGTTGGCCGAAGGAGGTAATGAGATACATTCTCAAGGGACTCTGCACTTCTTTGCATAAATCTAAGAAGCAAGGACCATACAGATTTGTCCGTTTGTTTAAAAAAGGCTTCAGTTTCAACAATCACCTCCTCATTCGGCGAAAATTTCTTCCCAGCAAGCAATCCTTTAAGATCTGAGATCAGGAACTAGCCGCTGGAGGCCCGATCTGGAGAATACTGTGGAGGCGGAAGCAATTCGAAGAGCGGATTTTTGCCATCGTTTTCACTGACTTGTAATACGTTGTACTGTCTTGGTGAAAAAGCACTTTATTGTTCTGCAA
>CM050323.1:65964403-65989403 GCA_027475135.1 Bactrocera correcta | reverse complement strand
ATTTTTTTAGACATAACCTCTTCACCAAAGACTTTCTGCACCATCCTCAACGTAACCGCAGCAGAAAATTGATTCCGTAAACAAAATGCAAATTCTTTGCTCAACAAATTTCGACATCGCAAAAAACGAAAAACTCACTTTTAGCAGCTCACAAAACGACACGTATCTCAAACACTAATGAATATTTTGACATGAAATTTTTACATAAATGTGACTGACAATACTACCAACCTAAAAAAAAATAATTCTCCAAATCCTTCGACGCGCGCAGTTTAAATTCAAATTTTTTTCTTACACAGTAATATATTTTCACCAAATTTGACATAAATAACTATCCATAAAACGCCACAATATCCGAAAATATTTTTTATATCGGATCACTATAGCATTTTTGGGCTCAGTAGTATTATTAAATTCTCTGTTGGTCATGCAGAGGCACCACGGAGGACTTCTAGAGTACCATATGATAATCTTCAGAGAATTAAATATTTTAATTAGTTTGAAAATTTCATTCTCATGCACAAGTGTCTCAAAGTTTTTAGCAACAAAAATACCAAAATACAAACTAATATAATTTTTCATTAAAATGTCAGAGTATGCCAAAATTTTGACATATTTACATGTTTAAAATTTATCGGAATAAATAAGAAATAAATTTCATAAAATAATGGCCACTTATTTATATAAGCCCGCATAGGCATTTCGTATCACAATTTTTTAAAGAGTATAAAAAGTCACATGTCATCGTTTCAGCGGAAGTCGCGCTGTTATAAATAACGATAGTATGAGTGTTAACTGGCAGACATAACCTCATAAATTACATAAATTGTTTGCCTACGATTGGCGATGAAGTTTGACCTTGAAATGTGTTGCGTTTGAATAGACTATGTTCATGTGAAATCATGTCATTAAAGATGATAAAAACTATATTTTAACAAAATTTGGAAACTTTTTTTCAAATGTTTTATAATTTTATTATGAATAATGTATATAAATCAGACCAATGTGCGACATTTTGCTGCAAATGTATGTGCTTTTAAAGTCCCAAATTATGACAAAATGCAATAAATTTTGTTTTTCTCACCACAGTCGGCTGAAATAGCCAACAAAACGCTGACAACTGCAATAAAAACCAAAATAAATGTTGTACAAATTACAACAACATTATAATAATACAAATTATTGTAAGTAATAAGACTGATAAAGATGACTTAAGAAGCCGCTCACTTGCGGAGTAGGCAAAGAGTAGATTGCAGAGTCACAGCAAAAGCAAAAACAACAACAATAACAAATACGAAAATTGCATAAATCAAAGTAACTGACACTCATAGTAAACAAAGCCAGAGCCAAAGCGGAAATAGATGAAAACAAACTCATACATATGTATAACTGTATTTACGATTATATGTGCACACGTCTGTTTGTTTGTTTATCAATGCATGGATAGTAGTTAGCAGTTTAATGAATAATAATTAGCTGCGTGTGCGTAAGAGAACGTTAGCGCGTGGCTGATTGCGAACAGCGGTAATAATAAAACGAATCCAATAGCAACAACAACAACAAGACGGTTAGCAAAAATCGCGTTTTAAGATACGCAAACACCGAAGGTCACTGGCGCATTTAATTACGTTTTTTTATGAGCAGACAAATTTATATTATATATTTACATACATATATGACTATGGACATACTATATGTACGTATGTACATATGTATGTATGTTTGTAAATGTGTATGAAACGTGTGTAGCACAGATCGTAGTTATTAAGTTATTGCTGCAATAGTATCCCAGCCAATCCAATGCATGCGAAAGGAAGTTATAATTTGGCACACTGCTTACGCATGACGTGGAGTAGACACATATGTACTTGCGTGTAGGCTTGTGCATCTTGAAAGGTGTGAAAGTAATTATAATAAACTTTTGAATTAATAATGAATTAAATTTTGCTTGTATTTGTTATGGCATTATGGAGGAAATATTTCTAAAAAAAAAATATATATTATACACATTCTAACTAATAATTAAAGAAGTAAAACATAAATATGAAATTCTTCGACAAAACAGTTCAAAAAAATGTAAATTGAAAAAAAATTAAGTAAATTTAACAATTACAAAAAATTTAATTAAATGAATTATCGAAAAAAAATTAGAAAATACAAAAATTAAATTGAGATAAATTTTTTAAATATAAATTACTCGCACATAGTAAAACATTAAATTATTAATTAAGAAAATTCCAAAATTAAAGAAAATACACACAAAAAATATTCCAAATTTTTCAGTTTAATGAATATGAAAAATATAAATTAACCAAAAAAAAAAAAAGTAGGTATATAAAAACCACAAAAGAAAAAATTAAACGATTTAAATTAAATAAAAGAAATAATTATAAATTTAAAAAATATGTTTTTTCTTCTAAAAAGTTCTAATTATGAAAAATTTCTGATGGAAAAGGAAAAAATTAAATTAAATTTACTTCAATTAATTCAATTTTTGTCACAAATCACATACAACAAATTTAACTTAATTTTAAATAAATTTTACAATTCCAAAAATTAAAATATGTTTTCGAAGAGAGATAAAAAAATAAAAATTTTTCCAAAAAAAAATATGTAAATATAAAAACTGAATGTAGAAAAAAAATGATTTAAATTTAAAACCCAAATATATTAATTAAAAAACTTCTAATTGAGTTAAAATTAAATTAAAATTGATGGAAAATGAAAAAACTAAACAAAATGTACATAATTACATTTTTTTATTTTTTTTTTAATTTTTATTTTAAATTTTAGAATTTTTTCAGAAATTAGATCCAACAAATTATTTTAATTTTGAATTAAATTTAATACAATTTCTAAAATTAAAATGCCTTTTCCAAAAAAATCCCAAAAATTAAAAATTGTTATTGAAAATAAAAAAAGTCAACAAGCAAGAATTACATTGAATTTAGAAAAACACAATTTAAAATGTATAACCCAACTTAATTTAAGAAATTTTGCATTATCAAAAATGCTGCAGGTAAAAATTTACTGAAGGCGCACAAACGCAATAATTTGTTCATTTTTGGAAAAGCACCGAGTTCATGTTTTTATTCTAACGCTAATGAAGTAATGAAATGGCATAACAGGTATGGTCATTTGAATTTTAAAAGTCTACATGAATTGGCTAATAGAGAGTTAGTACATGGTATGAAAGCTATTAATATTTCACAATACAATGAATGCATTACGTGCATGAAAAGCAAAATATGTCGAAACCATTTCCAAGTATGTCCAAATCAGTATCTAAAGATCTTCTGGAGTTAATCCATACGGACGTTTGCGGCCCAATTTATAAAACATCAATTGGTGATTCAAAATATTTTTTAACTTTTATCGATGACAAATCGAGGTACATGTTCGTATATTTCCTTAAAACTAAGTGAGAAGTTTTACTAAAATTTAAACACTTTAAAGCTATGGTGGAATGCCAAACTGCGAAAAGAATAAGAGCTATTCGCAGCAACAATGGGCGTGAATTTTTAAATAAAGATTTTGACAATTACTTAAATAAGTACGGTATTAAGCGTGAATTTACTGTACCATATACACCTCAACAAAATGGTGTCGCTGAGCGCGATGTATATTAGTTCATACAGGAATGGATGAAAGTTTTTGGGCAGAGGCAATTTCTACCGCTGAATATCTACGCAATAGATCGCCAACAAAGTTTCTAGTAAATAAAACTCCTTACGAAACTTGGTTGGGAAGAAAACCAATGGTTCATTTACTAAAAACTTTTGGAACATTAGCTATTGCTCTAAGTAAGAAAAAAATTCATAAGATTCGACCTAAGAGAATATATTATGGTTGGATATGCAGAAAAGGCCAAGGCATATCGTTTATATGACCCAATAACACGCAAATTCATCATAAGTAGAGATGTTATATTCATTGAAAACTCTCAGAAAATTAATGAAGTGATAAGGTAGACGTGAACAAATTAATACTCAAACCAAATAATGACGAAGAAGTAACTGACACAGAGTGCATAGAGAATCCCGCTGGAGGAGGAGAGCAAGTAGATACCAGCAATATTCCGATAGCAAAAGATGATAAAGTTGAAGTAGATCCTATTAATATGATAAATAATGAGAAATATAATACAAGAGGAAGAGGAAGACCAAAAATAATCCGAACTGGCAGGGTTGGTCGTCCTAGAAAGCAACATAATATATTGAATTCAATGAGTAACTGCATAAAGATACCTGAAACTGTTGGAGAAGCATTACTCAGCGAATATTCTGCAGAATGGATGAAAGCCATGCAAGTTGAATATAATGCGTTGATAGACAATAACACATGGACGCTGGAAGATCTGCCTTCATGTCAAAAAGTTGCCGGATGTAAATGGTTTTTTCTGTGAAGCGAGATGTTGATGGTAATATTGAACGTTTTAAGGCTAGGCTAGTAGCAAAGGGTTGTAGTCAGCAATACGGTATAAATTACAAAGAAACTTTTTCACCAGTGGTACGCTACGAAACTCTTAGGATGATAGTGGCATTAGCTGTGGAGCACCAAATGCATTTACATCAAATGGACGTTGCAACAGCTTTTTTAAATGGGGAACTTCATGACACAGTTTACATGAAACAACCAGAATATTTTATAGATAAAATTTTTCCAAATCGTGT
The DNA here is from genome assembly GCA_027475135.1 of Bactrocera correcta. Taxonomy (NCBI): domain Eukaryota; kingdom Metazoa; phylum Arthropoda; class Insecta; order Diptera; family Tephritidae; genus Bactrocera; species Bactrocera correcta. The sequence goes on along the minus strand of CM050323.1, from coordinate 65,984,730 downwards.
TCTTAAACTTCACAAGTCGTTATATGGACTCAAACAATCAGGAAGAGAATGAAATTCAAAACTCGATTTCATTTTGAAGAATATTGGTTTTTCGTCATGTCCAAGTGACCCTTGCGTTTACACGAAACATTCAAATGAGTGTTTTAATATAATTGCTGTTTATGTTGATGACATTATGCTTGCTTCAACCAATAAAGCGGATTTAATTGAAATCAAGAAGAAAATTGGAAATGAATTTAAAGTAATTAATAAAGGACCACTGAAACATTTTTTAGGAATGGCATTTCAGCGCGAAGGGGTAACTGGAGCAATTACAGTCAGCCAATCTAACTGTATCAATGAACTTTTAAAGCAATATGGTAAGATTAAATGTAGGCCAGTTGTAACTCCACTTGAACCTAAATTTTAAGTTAAATGCAACAACGAAGCTTGCAAGAAAGTTGATCAAACGAAATATCAGTCACTTATTGGTTCGCTTATGTATTTAGTAATTTTAACAAGACCAGACATTTTACACGCTGTTTCTAAATTATCACAGCGTAATAAAGATCCACACATCAAACACGAGGCAGGAGCCAAACATATAATACGTGATTATAAATTGCATAACTTAAAAACAGGAAAGTCGATTGAAGGCTATGCAGATGCTGATTGGGGTAGCGACGCTACGGAAAGAAAGTCTTGTACGGGATATGCTTTCTTTTTGGCAGGTAGCGTATTCTCTTGGCAATCTAAGAAACAAAACACAGTTGCACTCAGCAGTACAGAAGCGGAATACATGGCGATGTCTGCAGCAGCAAAAGAAGCCACATATATAAGAAATAATATGCAAGAAATCGGGATTGATTCAACGAATAATCCTATAAAAACCAACGGCGATAATTTGGGGGCACAACATTTAATTAAGAATCCTGTATATCACTCCCGCAGCAAGCATATTGATATAAAATATCGCGAAGTTTTAAATCTATATAAAAATAAAAATGAATCGCCAAAATGTATGTACGCTCATAACTTTTATACGACTGAACCAAATTTGATAATTGTTTTTTTAATGTGTTCGTTGTGGATCGGGGAAGGTTTAGAAATAAAAATACCTTATACTTTTAATTAGGAAAAGTCAGAAAATTGGACAATTCCAACAAATACCTTCTTTTCATATAATTTTTTTTTAATTTTTTTTTTGTTTTATTTTTCAATATATTGATTTGTAAATTATTTGAATCGTTCAATTTCGGTCGCTTGCTTTTTTAATCCAGCTATTAAAAAAGAAAAATTTTTTAAAATTATTCAGTGAAAACTTTATGCGTGTTTCACATTAGAAGATCAATTACAGATTGAAATTTGTTACGAAGCCACGAAGAGGTCGCGCTAATATCGGTCGGCGTTCTGTTTGGCATCAATTTATGGCAGCCTAAGGCAAGGCAATGCAGGAAGTACTCCCAGGATACGATGACATATAGTACGAGCCGAATTATGGACCGCGATGGCCACTGAGCGATCATCACAACACGACTTCTCAATCAACAGTTACGATGTTTGATGTACTTTATCTTGAATCATCGTGCTGTTAGATGCTGGATGTACTGTGTTGAGGGGCAAAGAAGAGGTTTGCCGCTCTTCTTTTTTGGATGGTGGATGGTGGTTACATTAGATTAAATTGATGCAATAATTTTTGCGGAAATTCCTGATCCAGAGATAGGTCCAGAATTATACGAAGTGGTAAAAACCAATATGGTTCATGAACATTGCGAACACCATAATCCTTCTGCGGTTTGTATGTCTGACAATAAATGCACGAAACACTAACCACGTGTTTTTCTATCGAAAACCCAAACTGGAAATGATGGATATCCACTGTATCGGCGTCGCTCGCCAGACGACAATGGCAGAACATTTAGAATTCAATTTAGAGGAGTGAATATCGAAGTTGACAACACATGGATCGTACTATATTCGCCACTGTTGTCTAATTCACATTAAAAACTTGAGTATTACAGTTTGGTGAAATCACTGAATTACGTTTGCAAATACATCACCAAAAAAAGCAACATTGCGATTATTGGCCTTGAATGAGATGAGATCAGTAAGTATCAAGCGGGTCGATGCGTGAACTGCAATAAAGCGCTTTGTAGGATATTTACATTTCCATTTCCTGAAAGTTTTCCGACTATGGTGTGCGGTTCAACTTCATTTAAGTCATTGCGTACCGAGAATGGTAGAGTGTTTGCAAGCCCGCAAGTACAATTACTGGAACATGATAATAACTGGAATCAAATGATGGACGATGCGATAGCTACTCCTCATGCCAATGAAGTTCGCATATTTTTCGCGAAGATCATTTCAACATACCATCCTTCAAATTCGCGTCAATTAAGGGATACGAAAAAAATTATATTGTCGATGACATTTTACATTGTATTTGCTAATGATTGGAAATGGGCAAATTTCGCTTGATACTTTCATTGGTTTGATATAAATTTTTCATGCCTATTGTCAATTCACTTCAACGAAAGAAGAACTCATCACGATTATCACAACAATGGCAAATTGTCATAACTACGATTGCTTGAGAGCCCGCGCAATTAAGTTGCCAAAAATACCGATGTTAATGACTTAAACTGGAAGATTCAAAGTCCAATTCAGAAAGGTTTGCGCTCATACAAAACGATCGATCGTCTTGACAATGAAGACAAAGCCGTGAATTATCCAATGGAATTTCTAAATTCTTTGGATAGGCTTGGTATGCCACAGCATAATTTGCATCTCAAAGTTAGATCTGTCATTAGTATGTTTCACAATCTTCATTTATTCACCGAAACTGTGTAAAGAACCCCAATAATTGTGACGCAGTTACAGAATATAAGGGGACAGTAATTTCATTGCAAACATATTCCTTTTCCAGAGAAAATTGCATTTGTGATGGCAAGAGGACAAAAGGATAGATAGATACAAGTGTGGCATAAATCTAAAAAATCTATGTTTTTCACACGACCAGATATACGTGGCGTGTTCACAAGTTGGAAACCCATCTTCTCTGTATATTTACGCACCAGAACAGAAAAAAAATTGTTTATCAAGCTGCGCTACATTAAAAAAAAAATAAATGATTTTCAACACAATATAAATTCAACTTTCTTCTCATTTCAAAACTAATAAATTCACGCAGGACAACGCCTACGGGGTCAGCTAGTAGTAGATAACGTAGTAGATAACACTAACAAAAAACTTAGAAAAATGTAATCATCATAAATTTGTTAAACTTTTGGGATTAGAATAATACATATACATATTTGGGTTGTTACTGTTGCAGTTAATATTTTGTTGAGGAGGAGTGTTGAAAGTACTTGCAACACTTGTTGTAATTATTTTATTCAAATAAAAACCAGAATAAATTATTTAATTTATATAAATTTTACAATTTCAAAAATTAAAATGTTTATCAAATTGAAAATATTAACAGACTAAATAAAAAATTTGTCAAAAGAACAATGTGTTCACAAAAACAATAAACATTATATTTAGAAAACAAATTCATTTGAACCAAAAACCCATTTTATACAAATTTCATTATGGAAAAAATAATTTTTGTATACGTTCTATTTTATTATAAATAAACTGTACTATTCCAACCATAATTTTTTTTTTTTTGCAAAAAACTCAAAAATAGTCAGAAACTTAATTAATTATTAAAAATAAATTTATTTTTAAACAAAAAAACTTAACATTGAACTTAAAAAAAAACAATTTCTAAAAACATAAGAACTATATTTTTGTATATAAAATTTTAAATAAATTCTCATAATGAAAAAAAATAATATTTTTTACAAAACACATTCAAAAAATTTTATTTTATTATAAGTAATTTTTATTATAAATAAAACTGAAAAAAAAAATTTAAAAATTTAATTAAAAATTAAAAATAAATCAAATAATCAAAAAAAAAATCTTGGCATTGAACTTAGAAAAAAAATCTAAATTAAAAATCCAAATGTATTCATTTTTAAAGTCAAATAAAAAACCTAAATTAAGTATCCAAATGTATTCATTTTTAAAGTATGTAAATACCAAAACATAATTTTTTTTAATAAAAATTATTTAAGTTTAAATAAATTTTACAATGCAAAAATTAAAATATTTTCACAACAGAGAAATCAAAAATCACAATGCACAATGTACAATTGTACACATCTGTAGCATATACTATATAAATAGATAAGTATGCATGTATTTTCATATATTGAATCAGTGCAATTTATTCACACACACTAATACGAACAGTGTGGAATTTGAGTGTGTTGCACGCTAACGCCACGCAGCAAAGCATAAAGAGAATAGCGAGAAAAAAATTTAGAAAAAAATTAAAGCAAAGAATATAATGGACCAGAGGTGACGAGCGACCAGTGAAAGCAACAAAATGAAACCCAAAACACACAAGCACCCACCCACTCAGACACAAGCACACGTGACCACAGCGGGCGGAGTGTCATAAAACAAACCAAATATGCATATGTTTGCTTTAGCTCGCCAGTTACACGCACGCACTCACACATACACACAAATGTGGTTGTGTATGTGTTTGCGCACACAAAACGCTCCGACGCGAAATGCTTTGTTTGCTTATTTGCATTTCACGTGCTGGCGTATGTGTGTGTGTCATAATCGCAATGCGTTCTCTTGTTTGCACATTTGTTATTGCTTTTCACTTTTTCCATTTTCAATTTTTGCGTTTTTACTTTAAATTCCAACAGGCTGAACCTCACAGCAAATATTGTGTCAGCGCAGGCGGCGCATTTCAAAATGGAATATGCAAAATTCTCTACAAGTGTGTGTGCTTGACCACATTCCCGGACAAGATTTTATTTGACAAATGTTTGTTTGACCATTTTGGGCTACAAAACAACATGTGGACCCATATCGATGTTACTGAAGAAAAGAGTAACTAAGTCAACTAAGGGACGTTTTTGTATTTAATATTTTTTATTATAGAAAATCGAACTTTTTATCTTTAACGGAATCTTCAGCAATCCTTGCTTTCTATGTATGATGAGATTACGAAAAAACTTTTAGGCACTCATGCTTGCCTCTTTGAGATTTCAAAGTAACATTTTAGGGAGTAAAGCTTTCAACCTTCTAACAAGAATAACTTTAAGTACGAGGTTGTTAAGAGAGAACATAAAAGAGAGAGATTTTAGTACCAGTTGTTTCACAATAAATCTACTAAAAGAATAGGGGTGTCGTCAGACATCCACTCTACCTACCTTCCTACCAAAACAGAAGGTACTCCGTCACTTTATGGGCAAACTCGCCATCAATTGCGAGAGCAAGTCTCAGAGACTTAGTAGTATTCTAGCAGTTCACTGCCTCTCACTGCCTCGATACATAATTATTTTGTTGTTTTATTGTGGAAGTTAATCCAATAAGTACCAATGTAGTTTTAAAAAATGATACTTGGAGACTATGCTTAGATATCGCATATTAAAATGGTTTACTTTTTAGGGTCTGTTTGATCGAACTGCCTTCTGAGATTCCAATCTCTTAACCTAGGTAGTATCCTCAATGCATTTGGTCGTCATTCCGTCATTGTGGGCGCTTTTTTCGTGGCGGCTTCCAAGCCCAGCGCACAACCCTAGGGATGGTTCGCCTTCTCACTTTAGCTCGCGTTTAAACGGATGTTCTTGGACTACACAGAGGATTCTGGTCTAAGACCTGAAGTCGTGAGCTACTTGAGCCGTATGTAGAAGATTTGTTTGTTCCCACTGCCAAGTGAATGGCGCTCAGAGATCTTTTATAATTTGCGTGAATTTCTAAACATGGCTACATCCTCCTTATTGAGCTTCGAAACTTTAATCATCTATAGTAACTGATATACCAATCTGATTCTCAAGAACCTATTCACAGCCTAAATAATAGAATGCTCAAAAACCAACGTGTACATGAGGTTTAAAGAAAGTCTGTTATACAAAAAGGCTCAAATCAGCAAATATGGATCCAAAAATTTACTTCGCTTTCACTATCATAGAAGACTTCCCTGAAATTGATATAAAGCTGGGATAGTCGATTTTCATAAGCTTCTTTTCAGGAGAATTTTTCAACAGTGAAAGCAATTCCTATAGACAGGATCTCTGAGTGTCTGGCTCTGACTATTAGATGGAAGCATAAAAATCTCCAAAGTGGCCTGACGTTATCTTTTTGGAACACAATTCCTCTCCTATTCGCCAAAGCTGGCTACATTGCTTCTTTCAAAGAAACCAATTACTGACAGTAGAGGTCCGAAGGTGAAGAATTTCGGCGTAGCTCTTCTACTTCAGCTCTTAGTGGATGATTCACCGTCAATACCTACAAACTTTTAACTAAACCTTCCTAATGGTCATTCTTAGCTCGACCACCGTTCGCACCAGTTCTCTACGATTCGACTACGTAAGTAACCCACTTTTCATCACCAGTAACCAGCCGTTTCAGAAGTAGATTCAATTTTTTGCAATTCAGCAGCTCTTGGCAGATAGAAAGTCGATCTATTAGGTTTTTATATGTTAACTTATGTGACACTCACTCATCGAGCCACTTTTTGTATTGGATCTTATTTAAATGTTTAAATTTTTTTTTTCACTATTTATTTTTTGGCAATCGAAACCTTCATGATTGAGCTCATTGGTTTCCCTTTTTTAATCATCGACATCACACTTACCACCTCGGAAAAGATACGAGCTCTCACTAAAGGTGGTGTTTTAATTCTACAAAACCGTTGTCAAGCAAATAATCCTCAGTGGTGTATTCGCCCCGGTAAAGGTGCACTCGAAAAGGTTACACTTTCTAATACGCAAGAACGTCCAAAGAACAGGAACAAGTCGAAATTCCATTTTTCCTTCAACTGCATTTTTGAAAAACACAATCACTGCACTGCAGATTCTACTTGTGACGGGTTCCTCTCTGCTCACCTACTGACGTGGGATATGTGGCTGCCACAGTAACTGTGTTCTCACAATTAGTCAAGGAGTGTCTGTCCTAACTGTAAATAGCATCTATTTCATCATCAGTCTTGTGTGGTGCCTGGTCAAAGTGGAATCGCAGGCAACTGAAAATCCAACGAGCTAGCCGAAGGAGGTACCATTGGGGATCGAATTGGATCTCCATCGGCATCATGCGCTCCAGCACTGGACTAATGGTTTTCGCATGCGCTCAACAGGCGCTGATCCACTACCCGCTCCCGTGCGACTGCAAGATCCTTTTGGCTTACAATAGAGCAAAGGAGGTATTCGTAGGAGTTCTTATTGGATATTTTTCATTAGGAACTCCTGCGATAAGGCAAAAACACACTTTCTCTTCCATTGTCCAGATTTTGCAAGACAAAGGTTGATACTCGGCAGTTTTACCTTCATTGAACCTAGAGACATAACCGTCTCAACAAATTTGTAATAAGCTCAAAATGCCTTGTAAGGGTCTTATAATTTATTATATAAGAGTTTTAGATAACACAAGGGATCGGAGATCTAAGCTGTTTAAATGAGATCCCTGTCAAAATCAACCTTATAACGATATCTATAGGACGACAGATTCGAAAAAAACCAAAATTTTTTGCTATTAACTGTTATTATATCTGTTCGAATCCACTATTTTATACCAAGCTTTCCAAAAGCTTCAAAAGACTAAGAAAATCTAACCCAGTTCGTCACTTTCAACAAAGTCAATGAAAATCCAAAAATTCGGTTCCATTTCATAGATTCACTTAATTACAAACACACACGCACATACACATCTACAGTTAATAGACGCACAGCACTACTATCTGCTTGACACCTGCAATCACTGTGCGCCACCTTGGCGTATGAGTAATGCTGGCATAAATTCGAGTGATTGACTACCTGCCTTCCCGCTTAACTGTAGCGAATGAAATATACAGACGTACTCTTCCGATCTTTTAGCAGTCAGTGGAACAGTTGAACGCCTGCGAGTGTCCTTTTACAGCGAAGTTCGACTTGCAGTCGATATTAGTGCTTGCAACGCCACTTCACCGGTGATGGGAGCAGAGCCAATACTCCAATAGAAGCAAGAAAAAGTATTCAGCCGTCAGTCGAAACTACAAATCGTTATGCAATAAAAGCAAAAACAAGGCGCACACTTTACAGTAAGTGACAGTTGTACGCCATGCAACGCAAACAGAAATTAGTAACGGCATTCAGCAGTCACACCACTCGCTACAGCCTTTATGTCCATCAGTCAGCGTATTTCGCAGAATCTATGTCTACTTGCTTTCCAGCTGTCAACTTGGACACACCACCTTCAGTTTGGCCGCTCTACATTCTTCCGTTTGTTTATTCATTTGTTTGTTTGGCTAGTTGTCCGTCCGACTGCACGCCTTTTCGTGCCCACGTCCATTTGCGCCACGTGCAACACAGTGATGAATGTGGCAGCATGTCCAACAGTGTACTTCATCAATCACGCTACGTTGTAGTGCTTGAAGTTAGCTAAATTGAGCTCTGAGTTGCCATGTGTAGCGGAGAGTGGCAGCAAACATAACGGTGCATAACTGCAGTTGGACAGGTTTGAGATGATATGAGTGAAAGCAGAAATAATAATTCACGTGGACATTGTGCAGTCTAAGGAATTCACAGCTACTTTCAATAGATACATTGTCGATGAGAGTAAAAGAGTGCAAGGAATCGGGACCATTTCACGATCCATACAATACGACGTGAAGATCTCGAAGAAGTGTGAGCTCAAAACACCGTTAGGAAGGTAGGTAGAGTAGAATTCTGACAACGCATTTAGATCCATAATAGAGTAGAGGGAGAGAATTAAGAGAATTGTGAAAGCACCAGAAGTAAAATCCTATCAATCCTGTATTTTTTATGCCCTCTCTGAACCATTCTTTGTTTCCGCTGAAGTTCATCAATACAAATAGTTATATTTGTGTAACCTCGGAGACATCGTAAACCCTCCACCAATAAATGTGATTATTTTCCTATACAAAGCCTTGCATTTGCATAGAAGATGTTCTTTATTCTCTCCTTCTCTACCTCTTGACAGCCTTTCTTTAATTGCAATGATCTCTTTTGGAGAACATTGCGTTGGTCTGGTAGTTGGATGGTGATTCTGCTAAATTTCCTAAGCCACTACCTCGTTTGGACCCGTCCGTATATATGCTTAAGACGGTGTCCCTGTCCACTTCACCCATTTCCCACTCTTCCTTGGAAGGGAAAGCGGTCTTGGTGGCCGAATTTAAATTCAGTTCTATAGAATTTAGAAAACCTGTGATATTGGAAACTCCAAAGTAACTCTTATTTATGCTACTACGAATCTAGCAACCGAAAAAGTGGATGCTCGAGCTATGGGATCTCAGCGTATGATGTACAGATATAAAGTTTATAACGTCCTCCCAACTCATCAATATAACTGGCTACCTCAGAGCACGTCTAAGAGTCTGTGACTGTTGAAAACCAGCATCCCTAAAGTAAACTTAAACCTTGTCAAAAACAAATTCTACAACCAGATTTGCAGAAAAAAAATCTTGTGACTTGATGAGATTCCCCGAGGTTGCAGCCATTAAGGTAGCAGTAGACCTGCTGCTCAGGAGCGCAGCCTCCCATAAAGAAGTCAGCATTCACTCAGATAGCAGAGCGGCGATACTAGCCTTGAACTCAATTGCAGTGCGTTGGTCGAGAAATACCTAATCTGGCTATCAATATCCTCTAGTGTCTTTGGGATTAGACTCGTATGGGTGCCGGGTCATAGGAGAATCGCAGGAAATTGTAAAGCTGATGAGCTAGCAAGGAAAGGCGCCATAAAACCGCTATCGGTAGAATGGAAGCGGGTCGGTGCTTCCGCATCCTCTTGTTTTCCACTAAAGCGTAAGCTTGGCCAGCGTTGGGCCATCATCGATACTACCGCTGTCGCAAAAGCCTTTTGGTCCAAGATTGATCGCAGGAGATCTAATGATCTCTTTGCCCTCAGAAACAATAGCCTCTTCCTAGTTGCGGGGCTTTTAACGGGACGGGAATCTTGCCAGGCGCCGTTTGCAGAAGCTGTTTGGAAGAAGATGAAGGGGAAACAAGTCAACTCTTCTTTCTTGACTATCCCGCGTTCGGGAGGTCAGGATTTAAACACTTGGGAACGCATGCCTTCAGACATCTCACTGAACTGGCGGGAATTGAAATGAAGCCTATGGCCTATGCAAAATTTTCTTTGGCTACAAAGCGTTTTGCTAATCTATAAGTACGAACACAGGAGTTCTTATTTTTTATTCTTTCACAAAATGACTACATATACAAGTCCATGAGCAATCATCGATGATCCATCTAACCTAACTTAGCCTAGTAAGGTTCCACTATCACTGATCGATACACTGAGCTATTTAAAAGCCAAAAGCAGTATGACTTCGGTTGGGTCTGCATTGTTATATATTTTCATATTTGGTAGGACTCTAAGGACCAATTTCACGAATGATGATTTCCTTTACGGTGCCTATTTCTTTAGAAAGTCCTTTCGAATAATGAAGAAGCTAAATATATCGATGAACTCAAGTCGCAACTTTATCTTGATGTTTCTCCTCCATTCGCCAATGAAATTAACCAAAAGCTCCGGCATTTTGGATCGTCAGAACAGCTTCACTATTTCCTTAGGGTAAAGAATTTAGTAATTATCGAAGATTAGAGAAAAGTCTTAGAAACTGCTTCAGCTTCTATCTAATTCTAATAATGATGAAGTTCGTATAATGAGTTTTTTAAGTCTATTTTGGGAGAAAGTTTACTTTAACTTATTTGCGGACAAAGCAGTCAATATTGATAGAAAAGACTAAAACCTTTCGATTATTAAGAACGGATTAATCTCGATTCCTGAGAGATTGCCAATTTTGATAGACATTTAAAAACGAAAAGACCAAAAGTTTTCCGATGTCAGGGATTAGCTATTGTGAGGAGAAGAGGATCGATTCGTGATCCGATGTGAACACCGAAGCTCAGAGATAAGCTCTAGCTTTTAACAGCATTAGTAATAGCCTCTAAGGGCAGAAAATGAAGTTTTTTTTAGATCAGAGCAGCCAATATTGATAAGCGCGAAGACCGAAGTTTCCTTTTGTTCAGGAATAACTAGTTTAAGGATGACCAGTTAAATCTTCTTGATAATATTGGATCGCTTCTAGGTAGAAACAGAGCCGCATTAGTAGAAGGACCTCATTACTTATAGATCTCAGTAACTTAATCTGTTGGGTGCTTTTCTGCCTTTGGTGTGTAGGAAGATAAAGTCTTTAAATTCATCGGAATAGCAGAGGCAGCTAAGCTCGCAGGGTCGCTTTCGTAAAAGGAAAAAAATTGTTATTATAAAGAAATTTATTAGAAATTTAAACAATCTCTTCATAAATATATGTGATCCACTTATTGACCCTCAGACTTCATATAAGCAAACAAATATTCAAGTGACATACCTAATGTGATGTTGCGTCTATAAGCACGCTTAAATTTATTACCAACCCCATAATCTCTGTCAACCATAGTCGAACCAATACATGCACACATGTAAGCATGTTTGTCTATCCAAATTTTCTCCGCTAGCTCCATTATAGCGTTGATTTGTTGGCATTTGAGGCACAGGAACAGCGACGATACAGTTACAGTAACAAACTTGCATCCATTCCCACCTCGTACAGCCACCCAATGCAGTGTGTGCCGTTGGCAAAAAGTAGCATGCTTGAAGCCTTTCACAGAACTGTAGCCTCACCATTTCAGCCCTTTACACTCTGCCTCCCCCTTTGCCGCCGAATCGGATGTGTGCGCGCGCTAAAATGCCGGTGTCGTGCAACACAAAGCAGCCGCTGGTCTGTTGCATATGTAGAATCTAGGTTTCACGCAGCTTTGCACCGACTAGCCGAATATTCAGCTGCTGTGTTAGCGGCTGTGTGTCTGCGTGGCGTTACAGCTGCAACTCAATTTTTGGCCAAAGGCATTTCCTTGCATGGGATATGCTTCATTCTAAGCAACGCCAGATTCCATCACAGATAGCAATATCGGTTTTCAAAGTTACCATAAAACAATTTTTCTTTCTGCTACACAAAACTTCGTTACATTAGCGTTGGCGCTGGCATGCGCGTCGTCTGTAGCAGCAGCAACGCTGCGCGGCGTTGTCATGCTGCTGCAAGCGAATTCTGTCGCCACACTTTACATAGGCAGATTTTCCACTGTGGGTTGAAGCGGGCTTTCAAAAATCTTTTGCTGGAAGCTTCAATGAAGCAGACATGCTGCAGGCAGGCATGTCTCCGCATACAGTATGTGTAAAAAATTTTTTACTTAACAAGAAATTGAAGAAAATGTTTAGGAATTTGGTAAGAATTACATATTCTGGACGTTATCTTATTGCAATATGCTCTTCTACTTTTTATACTCTCGCAACGAAGTTGCTAAGGAGAGTATTATAGTTTTGTTCATATAACGGTTGTTTGTAAGTCCTAAAACTAAAAGAGTCAGATATAGGATTATACATACCGAAGTGAGCAGAAGACGAGTAGAGTTGAAATCGGGATGTCTGTCTGTCGTTCCGTCCGTCCGTCCGTCCGTGCAAGCTGTAACTTGAGTAAAAATTGAGATATCATGATGAAACTTGGTATACGTATTTCTTGGCTCCATAAGAAGGTTAAGTTCGAAGATGGGCAAAATCGGCCCAGTGCCACGCCCACAAAATGGCGAAAACCGAAAAGCTATAAAGTGTCATAACTAAGCCATAAATAAGATATGAAATTTAGCACAAAGGATCGCATTAGGGAGGGGCATATTTGGACCTAATTTTTTTGGAAAAGTGGAAGTGGTCCCGCTCCCTACTAAGTCTTTTGTACATATCTCGGAAACAACTATAGCTATGCCAACCAAGCTCTATAGAGTCGTTTCCTTCAGGCATTTCCATATACAGTGCAAAAATGAAAGAAATCGGATAATAACCACGCCCACCTCCCATACAAAGGTTATGTTGAAAATCACTAAAAGTGCGTTAACCGACTAACAAAAAACGTCAAAAACACTAAATTTTACGGAAGAAATGGAAAAAGGAAGCTGCACCCAGGCCTTTTTAATTGAAAATGGGCGTTGCGTCGCCCACTTATGGACCAAAAACCATATCTCAGGAACTACTAATCTAATTAATTTTACAGCAAAATAAAAAAATTTGTAAATGACGGATAATGAAATCTCGATTATCACTTTATCATACGAGAGTTTAAAATGTTCGGAGACACCCGAATTTAGTCCTTCCTTACTTGTTATTTCTTTATTTGTTCCCACCAATATCTTACAAAAGTTGCTTTCAAAAATAAATTTATTAGTATGGCTCGTTGTTTAAGCGAAATAAGATACTTTTGCATCAATTTTAACTGTTCCTACTTTTGATTATAACTGTTCTCAGCAAAAATTGTTGTTTTCCAAATATGTTTCGCTTCAAATGTTTGGTAAAGCAACAATAAAGCAAATAATCCAAAGTTGTTATCATTGCAAAAACTGTTCCCACGCGTCAAAATTATTAGTTTTTTATTCTTTTGATTTCTCACTGCTTGTTTAATTACTTTTCCGAAAAATAAATAATAATCAGGCAATTAATTCAAAAATGTTATGATCACAAAAACTGTTCCCACCAAATAAATTTATTTCTGGTCTATTTTGCTTTACTATTTTATGACACATTACAAGTTCAGCTCACTTATTTTCTAAAATTAACGTGTTTTAATTAATTTGTTCTAAAATTCGTTATAATTTCAATTCTTCAATAGCTAAGTCCTATAATTAATCTTTCCTACACTGGTCCTATAAAAATAAAACTCAATATACTTTATTGCAATTTGGATTTTGCTTTCAAAATTTTTCAGTAAAACTATATTTTTACTCAAAAGAAAGTGAAATCAATAATCATAACAAAAACGACCACTTAACCTAACAAAAAAAAAAAAGAAAATAAATAAAGTGTTCAACTCAAAAAATTATTATTTTTTACGTAATTCTGTAAGGTTGTTATTTGTTTGAAAAGGTCTTAGAAACTGGTTTTACTCAATTAAAAATTATTTTTTAAGCAAAATAATTATTTCTATGAAGAGGTATAACTATTGTTAAATGTTAGTAGTTTTCGAAACTGTTCCCACTCGAAAAAATCTGTTCTCACTGTCTCTTATGTTTTATCATTAAATAAGCATGTATTTCACATAAGCCATATTAAGTTCATAAGACCAAAATTACTGCTGGAATGTAAACACATTTTTATTGCGTACTGTACTTGTAATATTGCATACCCTACGCATTCAAACTTTAGTGAGTTTCTATGCAATCAGCGACCTTAAACAGTACTCCACTGTTCCTACTATACTCCATTCGGCTCTATGTCTTTTTTCAAAACTTTGTTCAAGTAGCTTTTTCGATTGCAGCTTCCTCCAACCCTTGGCTATGCGGATGTGAAGCGTTTTTCTTCTACTTTAGCGCGCAATTTTCCGAAAATGCCGCTACAAACCAATTTCGGCAAAGAGAATAGAGTGTGGTGTAGGCAGTTGGGCGCTCACTCTTCGATTTTTTCGGTGGAAGAATGCGTTTGTGCTGAAAATTGAATTGTACTAACCAAACCCGACGCAAGTAAGCTTTCTATGTGGGTGTGCGTATGTGTGTGTCTGGTCGTTGCATATTCAAGTGACTGCATCATCGTTGCCTTGGTGATTTGTTGGTGCATAGTCAGAGTTCAGCCGATGGTGCCCGACCCACTGCGCGATAACTCATCTGATCCAACACACTCAACCAAATCGCCGTTACGTTGGAAAAATCACTTTGGCTCAAATTGTGTGTCTGTGTGTGTTTGATTTTATTTTTGCGCTTAGAAAGCGCATAACGGTTAAAAATATCCCTTCAGTTTTGGGTGCGCGTTGTACTTTACCCAAATATAGCGGGTTAGCCGTAAAGTCCGCGTACACATTTTAGTAGTTCGAACACTCAAGTGCTTGAGCGTTTGGAGACGACTTTTCATGCATTCCCCCTCTTGTTTTTGGACTGTATTTGCATTTGGGCACTCACCGCTGAGTCGGGAAATTGTTTGTATTATTTTGGTGCACATTTACATACGAATGTTGAGTAGATGGTTATAAGAAATCCACTTACAAAAAAAAATTCTTCGAAAACATTTAGATACAATTTCAGTTAGGGAAAAGTTTAGCTAAAAAGGGGGAGTTAGAGTGTACAGGCAATAATCTTAATTTTTTTTTGTAAATATGTATATGTATGCAGCAAACAACCCTGAAGCCTCTTATTTCAAAAAACCCCCCCCCAAAATACTGTCGCTTGATGCGTTCGAAGCTCTCTATTACATGTAAGCGAAAACTTAGCTCTAATCTCAAGAGATCAATTGCCCGATTTGGTTTTCAACTGTTTCCAAGTTTCTTAATGTTAGATTCATTGATGTTGTTCGGACCTGTTACACTATATTTTATAATTATTTTTCTATTAAGCTTTTTCGAAACATGCGAATATTTTCCCAAATAATATCTCTTACCCTATCACGTTCTAAGAATTGTAACTTGTTGAACTCATTGCCCTCTACTAAACAATGACTCAAATGTAGCGAGTTGACTTGAAACATTTCGTAACTCTCTGCTAAACACGACGAAAGGTCTTTCAACGCAGAAGGAATTGTTGAAGGAGCTATCCGTTGGATATCGGAGAGATATTAAAATTCGTTCAATACTTTTCACTTCCCCAAAAATAATCCTATCTGAGAGAAGAAGAAGAATGTTTCACTCTTGAGGAAAAAATAATAAGACTTTGCTCATAATTTTTAAGTTTTTAATTTATTCTGCAAAATCTATGTCGTCCCCCTCAAAGTAATCTCCCTTGGCCCCAATACGCTTGTGCCAATGGCTTTTCCAATCCTCGAAACAGTTATTAAATCATTTAATGTCTTCAAGTTCCTCATAACGGGTACTTCGGATCGGTCGCTTCAGTTTGTTGAATTTCCAGAACTCACACGGAGCTATATCAAACAAACACGGTAGTTGCGGCACGATATTGGTGGAAAATTTGGAAAATAGCTCAGGAAGAATATATGCAGTATGCGACGGTGCATCATCGTTGTGCAAAAATCAGGAGTTGACGACCCATAATTTCGGTTTCTTTTTTCGTAAAAGAAACAGAACACTCCACCTGTTGACAGTTCGGCCGGTGGAAGGTATTCGCAGTGCTCAACACCTCGATATTAGAAGAAAACTGTCACCATAACTTTGATTTTTGACCTAATTTTCACGATATTCGACCAATTGATCGTCTGTTTCTGGATCGTAAGCATAGATTCAAGCCTCATCGCCAGCAATAATACGTTTGATGACATTCAGGTAGTCGGAAAGCATTGTTTCACAGGCGTTAATGCAACGCTGTTTTTCGAAAAAATTAGTGATTTCGAAACGAATCGTGCTTTCACTTCTCTTAAGCCCAATTGTTCTTTCAAAATGGTTGTCACTGATCCTTGCGATGTTCCAAGGATGCCAGTAAGATCTCTGACTGTTAGTTGCGATTCTCAGGCCCCAATTACTTTATTTTATTGACGTGTTGATCATCAGTTGATGTTGATGGTCGTCCTGGACGTGACTTGTCGTCAACTAATTGTCGATCCTCTTTGAATAATTTGTAAAAGACCTACGCCTGATCAACGTTTATTGTTCAACTTTATTACGAAAATTCACGTCCTGTAACCAACGCGCGCTTTACTCAACCTATCCTCAACATAATCGGCCTACTGAGCGTACTATTCACAACACCATCACCCATTGGATAATAATGAACGGAATAGAACACTTCCAGAACGCAGTGAAGAAAATATTGCAGCCGTTACTGAAAGTGTACCCAAAGACTTTGTAGAGTTGATTGGGCGCCGTTCGCAGCAAATGGGACTGACGTTTGGAACGACTTAGCGCATTTTATGTCGAGATCTTATATTGGAAGCGTATAAAATACGGTCTGTGCAAGAACCGAAGCCGTCCGACCTTTCTCTTCGCCCTGTAAGCTCTTAAAAAATTTCCCAAGAAAATCCTACTTTTTCGAGTCAAATTTTGTTTGGCGATGAGTCCCATTTCTGGCTCAATGGCTATGTAAACTACCAAAATTGTCGCATTTGGAACGAAGAGCAACCTAAAGAGATTGAAGAGCTAATATTTCATCCAGAAAAAATAACGATTTGGTGTGTTTGTAACCGACTATTTGATCTCGGTGCCATTTGGTTTCGACAAGACGACACCATTTAATACACATCGCATCAAGCAATGGATTTTTTGAGAGAACACTTCTGTGAGCAGATAGGACTGGTCGGTTGAAGGACATAATCGCCAAAAAAGATGCTAAAGAATGTCTTTTCAAATGATCATGAACATTTCGTACAAAAATTTTAAGTTTCTTTCTTTTTTCCTTAAAAAAAAGTAATAGTAAAGCAGTACCTCGAAATGGATCAACCTTAATATGTAATATATAATTTACTTATATTTAAATTATCAGCACGACAAGCGAGGCGATTGAACATTTGTCCATCTGCATATACACGAGCTAGTCCCTAATTGTTCGTTTGTCAAAAACGCCGATAAGTATATGTCCTTATATGTGACCTAGTCTACGAAAAGGGAGCTAACGTGCGACTTTTTTTTATGACTTTTTGGATTCTATCACGTGAAAAAGCATCTCATCTTCCATCCGAATCAACTAAAAAGTGAAAATTGATTTTTTGACACCTAAGCCCCCTAAGGATGGAGTCATGTGTAGAAGTTCACGCAAGTGAGGAAAGTTCTCTGATCGCCATTCACTTGGGAGTGGCCAGAAACGATTCTTTTACATATGACTCAAGCAGCTCACGACTTCCGGTCTTTGACCAAGTATCCTCTGGGTAGGGGGCAAAACACCCCTGCATAGGGTTGTGCGCTGGGTTTGGGACTCGCCACGTAAAAAAACACCCCCAATGAAAAGAAAAAAACAGCCTCGGATGAGAGACCCCCCTTTTGATGACGACCATGGCAAACGAAATAAGGACTATGATTTGAGGGCATGCACCTGGAATGTCCGGTCCCTTAATTGGGAAGGTGCCGCTGCCCAGCTGGTAGATGTCCTCGTAAAGATAAAGGATGACATCACCGCCGTCCAAGAAATGCGACGGACGGGACAAGGACAGAGACGAGTAGGCCCTTGTGACATTTACTACAGTGGCCATATAAAGGAGCGCAAGTTTGGTGTTGGATTCGTGGTGGAAGAGAGACTCCGTCGCCGAGTACTATCATTCACTCCGGAGAATGAACGTCTGGAAACAATCCGCATTAAAGCGAGGTTCTTCAACATATCGCTGATTTGCGCCCACGCCCCGACGGAAGAGAAGGACGATGTGACCAAAGATGCCTTTTATGAGTGCTTGGAGCGCACTTATGAGAGATGCCCCCGCCACGATGTCAAAATCGTGCTTGGCGACTTCAATGCCAGGGTGGGCAAAGAAGGTATCTTTAACACTACCGTCGGTAAATTTAGCCTCCACGAGGTAACATCCCCAAATGGGTTGAGGCTGATCGGCTTCGCTGGGGCCCGAAATATGGTTATCTTTAGTACTAGATTCCAGCATAAGAAGATTCATCAAGCTACCTGGCAGTCTCCGGATCGAAAAACTACCAACCAGATCGATCATGTTGTGATAGACGGAAGACACGTCTCCAGTGTTTTAGATGTGCGTGCGCTTCGAGGTCCTAACATCGACTCGGACCACTATATTGTTGCAGCCAAAATTCGCACCCGCCTCTGTGCAGCAAAAAACGCACGCCCAACAAACACAAGGATGGTTCGACGTCGAGAAGCTGCAATCACAACAGACAGCCGAACGTTTTTCTACTCGGCTTGCACTCCTGCTCTCTGAGAGCACTCGTCAACAACTCGGTATAAGGGAACTGTGGGACGGCATTTCAAACTCCTTACGTACAGCTGCAACCGAAACCATTGGTTTTCGGAAAGTGCAAAAGAACAGCTGGTACTACGAGGAGTGCCGTGTCGCAGCGGAGAGAAAACAGGCTGCCTACCTCGCAACGTTACGATCGACCACAACACGTGCGGGATGGGATAGATACCGAGAGTTGAAGAGGGAAGCGAGACGCATTTGTAGACAGAAAAAGAAAGAGGCCGAAATGCGTGAGTACGAAGAGCTTGATAAGCTGGCCGACAGGGGCAATGCTCGAAAATTCTACGAAAAGATGCGCCGGCTTGCAGAAGGTTTCAAGACCGGAGCATACTCTTGTAGAACCCCCCGAGGTGATCTAGTCACCGATGCCCAGAGCATACTTAAATTATGGAGGGAACACTTCTCCAGCCTGCTGAATGGCAGTGAACGCACAACACCAGGAGAAAACGAACCCGATACCCCAATCGATGACGATGGAGCAGACGTTCCATTGCCCGACCATGAAGAAGTTCGAATAGCAATTGCCCGCATGAAAATCAACAAAGCAGGAGGGGGCGATGGAGCTATTCAAACACGCCGGCGAAGAGCTGATAAGGTGCATGCATCAGCTTCTTTGCAAAATATGGTCGGACAAAAGTATGCCCAACGATTGGAATTTAAGTGTGATATGCCCAATCCATAAAAAAGGAGACCCCACAATCTGCGCCAACTACCGTGGGATTAGCCTCCTCAACATCGCATATAAGGTTCTGTCGAGCGTATTGTGTGAAAGATTAAGCCCACCGTCAACAAACTGATTGGACCTTATCAGTGTGGCTTTAGACCTGGTAAATCAACAACCGACCAGATATTCACGATGCGCCAAATCTTGGAAAAGACACGTGAAAGGAAAATCGACACACACCACCTCTTCGTCGATTTCAAAGCTGCTTTCGACAGCACGAAAAGGAGCTGCCTTTATGCCGCGATGTCTGATTTTGGTATCCCCGCAAAACTAATACGGCTGTGTAAGCTGACGTTGAGTAACACAAAAAGCTCCGTCAGAATTGGGAAGGACCTCTCCGAGCCGTTCGATACCAAACGAGGTTTCAGACAAGGCGATTCCCTATCGTGCGACTTTTTCAACCTGCTTTTGGAGAAAATAGTTCGAGCTGCAGAGCTCAACAGAGAAGGTACCACTTTCTATAAGAGTGTACAACTGCTGGCGTATGCCGATGATATTGATATCATCGGCCTCAACATCCGCGCCGTTAGTTCTGCTTTCTCCAAACTGGACAAGGAAGCAAAAGAAATGGGTCTGGCAGTGAACGAGGGCAAGACGAAATATCTCCTGTCATCAAACAAACAGTCACTCATAATTCCCGTCCTGCTATATGGTGCAGAGACTTGAACGATGTCAACAACGGATGAGT
>CM050323.1:65945188-65963403 GCA_027475135.1 Bactrocera correcta | reverse complement strand
AGTATAGTGGTATGCTGCCATATAAACTGATCGATCATAAACAAATTTTTGTATGAAAAATTTTTTTATTTGAAAAGATATCTCCATAAAATTTGGCACATATTATTATCCAAGGCAACATTATAATCTCTGAGCATATTGTTCCGATCGGACCTTTGTAGCATATAGCTGTCATACAAAGTGTTGTATCATAAGCAAGGTAAAATTTTTTTTATTTTTTTACGCTATAATAAAAACACCTGTTAAGTTAATTATAGCTTCACTGCAGCCAAAGTTGACGGGGTCTCTGGTTTTTAATAAATTAAAAATAAATGTCAAAGTTTTGGTTCATTTTAAGAAGATTTAAATACAAATTGCAGGAAATTTCGTAGAGAAAACGTAAAAAATAGAATTTAGCTTAAGGAAGGAAATATGGACATATGTATGTACCTGTAGATTTTTCAAAAAATTAAAAAAAAAAAAACGTTCTAATCAATTGAAAAACTATTCAAAAACATAATCGCGAAGTTTCACTGGTTTACTCCGAATATTTTGGAAGAAATAGTTCTCAGAATCACTGCACTCCATGCAGTGGGTATATAGGTACCAAAATTTGAGGCTCGTTTCCTTGAAACTATCTTTTTTTATCCGGCCGGCAAAAATGCGATCGTACAATTTGACTGATTTACTTGAATAAAGCGTATTTTATAGACAATTTTATACTCAAGTGCCTGGTAGTGCGCTTTACTGAGAAAAATGGCATTTTGACAGTTGTTTAACTACTTCGATATCGAAAAACACAGGAAAAAATTGCACTTTTTATAAAAATCTTAGATTTTCAATTTTTCGAAATTCTCAAAAACACGCTACTATGATTAAAACAAAATTACTATTTTCTTTTCTTGTAAAGAGGCTAGCCAGAAAGTTGACGGCCACGAAAAATTTCAATCTACGGGATCGTTGATATTTCCGCCATTTTTTTTGACATATAATAATTTTTATTTCGTAGTTCAAAAATACCTCTTAATATATAATATATGAAAAATATATGTTACTATAGGATGTGATCTATTTTTATTCTCCCATAATAAAATTGGGAAAAATTAACTTTTTGACTGTACTGGAGGAATTCCCCTCTTAAAAGTGATTATTTCATAATAATTGCCTATGACTTAAGGGGTTAGGGGTTTTTAGAATTTTCAAAAATATTACTTTTATTTTGCATTTTCGTTATGTGTAATATCTAAAAAATATTCTCTGAAAATTTCACGTTGATCCGATAATTAGTTTTTGAGTTATTCGACAAATAACAAAGAGAGCTCGGGCACTTTAAACGCGTTTTTCTAAAAACTATGTTGTTTGAACTGGTGACAACTGTAACTCGAAAACCGCTCAGTACATTTTAATGAAATTTTTACAGCTTTTAGAATACATAATTAACTCGGGCCTGATTGAAGAATTTTTTGTTTTTCAAAAATTTCGATTTTTTAAGACCAATTAACTGTTGGTTCATTCCCAAAAATTTAGAAAAATGTTTCCTAAGGCCGACATTTTGTTAATTTTTGAAAAAAATAAAATACTTCAATCAGGCCCGAGTTTATCTTTTTATAAAACTAATTGTTTTTGCCTGATAGATTTTAGATGAATCCTCAAGCACTTATAGCATATGTCTCAAGTAGCTTTTGTTGGAACTGGGTCAACACAAACAACTATAACTTTAGAAATTAAATTTTTTTTTGAAATTTTCGTGACTTCAAGTCAACACATTATATAATAATGCCATATTACTACTTTTGTAAAAAAAAACACGATTTAATAACAAAAAAAAAATACTGAAAATTCTCATTTTTTTGTGCCTCTGACTACTCCTAACCCCTTAACATAATTTCAAGGTACTTATACGCCATGATTAACATTAGTCAATGAAGGTTACTCATACGCCACGTATGGTTATAAAGGGTGATTTTTTAAGAGCTTGATAACTTTTTTAAAAAAAAAAACGCATAAAATTTGCAAAATCTCATCGGTTCTTTATTTGAAACGTTAGATTGGTTCATGACATTTACTTTTTGAAGATAATTTCATTTAAATGTTGACCGCGGCTGCGTCTTAGGTGGTCCATTCGGAAAGTCCAATTTTGGGCAACTTTTTCGAGCATTTCGGCCGGAATAGCCCGAATTTCTTCGGAAATGTTGTCTTCCAAAGCTGGAATAGTTGCTGGCTTATTTCTGTAGACTTTAGACTTGACGTAGCCCCACAAAAAATAGTCTAAAGGCGTTAAATCGCATGATCTTGGTGGCCAACTTACGGGTCCATTTCTTGAGATGAATTGTTGTCCGAAGTTTTCCCTCAAAATGGCCATAGAATCGCGAGCTGTGTGGCATGTAGCGCCATCTTGTTGAAACCACATGTCAACCAAGTTCAGTTCTTCCATTTTTGGCAACAAAAAGTTTGTTAGCATCGAACGATAGCGATCGCCATTCACCGTAACGTTGCGTCCAACAGCATCTTTGAAAAAATACGGTCCAATGATTCCACCAGCGTACAAACCACACCAAACAGTGCATTTTTCGGGATGCATGGGCAGTTCTTGAACGGCTTCTGGTTGCTCTTCACCCCAAATGCGGCAATTTTGCTTATTTACGTAGCCATTCAACCAGAAATGAGCCTCATCGCTCATCGGACACGGACGCGAAACACATTTCGAACCGAACACTGATTTTGGTAATAAAATTCAATGATTTGCAAGCGTTGCTCGTTAGTAAGTCTATTCATGATGAAATGTCAAAGCATACTGAGCATCTTTCTCTTTGACACCATGTCTGACATCCCACGTGATCTGTCAAATACTACTGCATGAAAATCCTAACCTCAAAAAAATCACCCGTTACATTTTTAGGATTACTCAAACACTATTCAGACTTTATTGCAATATATGAAACTAGAAGTTACTCATACGCACTGTTATTTTTTTAAAAATTTAGTTTTAAAGTTACCCATACGCCACGCATGGTTATCTATTTTTAAGGTTACTCATAAGCCTTGTATGTTTTTATAAGACATCATGTAGAGACTTTTAGCTCATCTAAAGTTCATCACAACTATGAGTTGGAAACAGTAAGGCGCCTTTTCCAAGATATTCCTTTCGAGCAGGGCGTGTATAACAAAAAAAATATTTATAAAGGATGCTCAAAAAGGGAATGCGCATGCTATAAGGAAAATATCGGAGACTTCAGATATAATAGTTTTCATTAAAATCATATTATGCCAAGCAGTTATAGCACTTTTTTATACAAAAATTTACTTCTACGCCAAAAGTGGCGGACCTATCAAACATCACTCGTATTATTAAAATAAATATTTGTGTTTATATAGGTTTTTGCGGCCTACTGTGGCATACTTATTTATTAAATATGACGTTGCGGCTGATTTTACCGGTTTGTACGACAACGCTGCCCGCGGCGTTTACATATATTTAACGGCTGTTTTTCACTTTATTGGCAATTTTTTTCAATTTCCACATTGTCATTTTATTCTTGAAATGTTTTGTATTATTTTTAAATATCTACATATACACTTTTTTGTGCCATTTTGCTTTCCGCCTTCGCAGGCCACAGCTGGCGCACTGCATTGTTGTCATTGCTTGCGGTTGCCCACTGCAAATTGGTGTCGCAAAAATATTTTTATTAACCATCATTGTTGATAGCTGGCTTCCGGATAGCAAAATAGTAAAAATGGCAGAAAAATCACAGCAAAAAAATCGTATATACTTTTATTTGGCGCTCACAAAAAGGCGCGCGTTTGTGTGTGTGTGTTGTGGATAGTGGGGAGGGGGAAAACTGCAAACTGCAAGACAAAGCTCACTTTGTTGACAGTTTTTCTACTCGTTTGAACAACGATGATGCTGATGCTGCTGCGCTTCCTTTTTAGCATCCTTTTGTGTGCGGCGTTAAGGCTGTGCGGCAAAGCGGAAGCGTGTTTTGCGTAGTTCCCACGAGTATAATATATACACAAATATATTCACTAGCAACTTTTTTCATAGTTTTTTTTTTTTGAACTTGTTTGCAAGCTTAGTTTTTTATTAGCGCTTGTTTTTCACTTTCATCCCTCTCCCCCGTGCATGCATAGCCCCTTCAGCTGTTTGCCAAATTGAAAAATCAAATCAATTTCTCCCTTACTTAGCGCTCTGTTTGCTGTTGTTTGCTGCCAGCAACGTTTTGTTTTTTTTTTTTTGTTTTTGGTTTTTCCTTTCATTTTGACACGCCGATACTGTTGCTTTAGTCTCTGCACATCTTCATTTTGTCGCTTTTGGCTGGGGTTCATCTTCGATTCGACTGCTTGTAGTTGTTGTTGTGCTTTTGATTGAGCAGTTTACAAACTGTTGATTGATTTTGCTATTGTTGTTGTAATTTTTTTATGTAATTTTATTTGGTTTGTGCTTTTGTGTATTTTTCTTTGTAGTTGTTGTAATGTTTTTATTGTACTTTCTCGCTTTTGTTGTTTCATTTTTCAATATTTTTGTTTGTTGTATTTTTTTCTTTTTTTTTGCTTTTTATTTTCTTTTTATTTTAGTATACGGTTCATTGTTTGTGCTGTTGACCCTATTACGAACTGCTGCTAGATATCGTTTGCACTGAAATGAAGCCCTCCTAAAATAGCACTTGATTTTTTGTTTGTATACTGCAACCCTTTCTGCCTTGGTTGTTTTCTTTTCACTTACTGTTTGTCGCTGTAAATTATCTGCTCTACTCATATTTTCTATTACCTTGACATATCACATTGTCAACATTTCATGTGGGAGAACAGATTCATTTTAGAACATACATATGTGTCTGTTTGCGTTTGACAAAAACGTCAGATTTTGCTATGGGATAGAAATTTCAAAATAGTTAGATTGTTTTTGCCAACACAGTTACAGAAACATGCATACCTGCATTTACTTCAATAAATATGTGAGTGATAGGGTATAAGAAAACAAAGCAATTTGTTTTTCTCCTAGAAAATTGTTTGATTTTAGCTTAAAATTGCTGCAAAAATATTGAAAGCAGTTTCTTCAAGGCTGTTGCCCCAAATACATAGAATTCTATTCATTTATTTTACTTGTAACGTTTCTTTTTTCTAATAAAAACCAACAAACATATCGTGCTCGGAAAATTATTTTCTTACGCATTTTCCTCAGATTTTGGGTGGAAACATAAAAACACTTTTTTGTAGAAAAAATCTTAATTTCACTCAGTTTTTCAATAAATATTACAATTTTTTTATAGATCATAGATTGGATTACGCATTATGTACATACAACATTAAAATCTTTACAAATATCAATATATTGATCTTAAATAATAATAAAACGTAATTATTCCTATGCCTATGATAATCAGATATTACTCATATGCCATGCCCATCACAACGAACTTTTGAAAATTACTCATACTCCACGTAATTCGCAAGTTACTCATACGCCAACGCATACCGCGAAAGATTTAAAAAATGCAAATGAGAGTATAAAGTTACTCATACGCCATGTCTGACGTAACGAATTTTTGAGAATTACTCATTCGGCGTGTAACGCAAAACACCGACACTTTCGTAGGTTACTCATACGCCAAGGCATATAGCAGAAGATTAAAAAATACAAATAACAACATAGAATTACTCATATGCCACGTTGAGTGAACCTCTCCCAAATCAAAAGGACAGTCATACTACAATTGAAGAAACATATCGATGTAATTCTTGGCGTTAAATAGAAATCAAATAAAAAACAAGAAAACACGTTAACTGCGGCTGCACTGATGCTATAATACCCTTCACAGGTTCTATTCGAATATAGGAGATTGCTATTCTACAGGGATATATCACTCTGAGCTTCCTTATCTCGAGTGGAGTACCGCAATGCTCGCTCTTAGGTCTACTAATATGGAAGTTGATGTACGAAGGGGTTTTAAGAATACATCAACCAAGAAAATTAAAAACAATAGAGTTGAAGTATTTGACAGTAATATTGGGATCCAAATTAAAACAAATTTCGGTTAAAGACAAAGACAATATACTCTATCAAGACTGATGGTCAACAAAGGCTGCTTGCGTTCCAGCCAGCAAGCTTTAATAGCAAAAGCAATGAGTTTCGTAATATACAGCACTAATATGGATACTGGTATTAGATATAAGAGTATATGCCAAACAAATAAACAATCTATACGTGTAGCAAGTGCCTTCCGAACGATATAAAGCGACGCTTACTGAAGTTCTAGCTAGCATGCCGGCCATAGATATCCATGGAGATGAATTCGCGCGGTTTTACCAGCTATCAGAGCCGTCTGTAAGCGTAAAAAAAGAAAAGAGAACCAAAACATCTCAACGATGGCTCAACCAAAAGACGGAGACCTAGACTTCAACCTAACCCAAATACTCGTAGTGGGTGGACATGGATGCTTTAGAAGCTATCTGTTTCGATGCCATCAGGAACTTAGTCAGAGTGTACATAGCATGCATAGAAGACTCTGAGCAGGTATTTTTTCAATGCCATCGTTTGCCAGAGGTTAACACTTCTCTTGGCGATAGTTTTTCGGTGGAAAATTTAACAGCACTCATTTGTCAGTCCTCTGGTGAATGGAAAGTATGGGCGAAGCGTCAGTTCTAATTATTACAAATCGAAGCCTTGATAGATGAGACTTAAAGCCTTTCCCCATTAAGTATTAGTTAACCCTTGGGAAAGATATGAGTTAAGAGTAGGTTAGGTTTAGCGGATGAAAGCTCCGCAATCCGGTTTCGATGTTTCCTCCTATTACGAAAAGCCCTTTACAAGTTATTATTGTTGTTATAATTATTAAAATTATTATTAATATTATTATTATTAATGATATTATTATTATTATTAATATTTTGTTATATATTTGATATATAAGCCAACAATAAGATCTATAATAAAAGCGTTGCCTACATTTGAGAGCAATATAGCAAAGTCACACACCTTATTGGATTTATATTTCCTAAGGTTATTAAAGTGATATACTACACAAGTATTGAAATTTTTAGAAAAGATTGTAAAGTATTTTAGCTCGTATCTAAATCCCACTGAAATTAACTAAATTTTCTGTCATCTTTATAAAAATCTTTTTCTGTAGTTTTGACATACAGATTTTCTCTTCTTTTTCAAGTCAAGTCAAGAAGTTGAGTTTGGTCTCCGAAATAAATTTTCTTTGATTTTCGTATATCCCGTTCATTATTTATGTATACTCGTTTAATTATCTGTTATATACCATATATATTATTCTTATAATTAAAATGATGCCTACATTTAGGCAAAAACATTTAGCAAAGTCGCATACCAAATACATTTGGACCGAGGAAATTTAAAGCTAATAGCACTATCCACTATGATTTATCTACTTATATATTCTTATATAAAAATATACAAGTATAGTTACCTAAGTCCAGACATATTTTATGTAAGTCACACGTGGTTTAAAAAAATATCTCAGCATTTTAAATTTATGATATTTTCAAAAAAAATTCAATCCCCGATTGTTGCATATTTTAAATTGTTTTACTTTCCTTGCGCTAATGCAAAGCGTCACAAATCCAATTTAGTAGAAGAAGACGACTTTAGCCACACTCTTTTTGTCAGCATCGTTTCGGTCTAACGCTCTATCAAGATTCCGCTTGATTGCACATATAAATGTCATCTTTACCTTCCTCTGAGCAATCAAACTCGCTGATATTTAATTTTAGGCAAAATTCTTAAATCATAGTTTGAAACGTTTGTGTGCGCGCTCGTCTTTTTGATGCAGTATAGCAAGCACATAAAGGAAAATATAAAGGATTTTGGACTTCTTTGGTATATAGATATGAGTTTACGTGTATTTGAAACTTCCACATAACACAAATTTTGATTCAGTGAAATCTGTATTTTATTTCCCTCTATCTATGATTTTAATTTTATGGTTGCGACTAGGTTTTTAAAATTGAAACCTTTTTTTATAAAATAATGCAATTTACATATTGTCTATGTCTATGGTAACTGTGAAGCTTAGTTCATTTGCTAACAGGTACTGAGCACAGAGGGAATTTATATACCTTTGGGTACCTGTAGACATTTAATCGATAAACATTGTCCAGTTGGCATGAACACATGACTTGCTCAACAAGCAGACAAATGTACCTTGAATGGAATATGCGCCGCTCATGCCGACTATAAGAACTTAGTAGAAGCTCTTTCAGAAGCTATCAGAAGGTAGGAA
The DNA here is from genome assembly GCA_027475135.1 of Bactrocera correcta. NCBI lineage: Eukaryota > Metazoa > Arthropoda > Insecta > Diptera > Tephritidae > Bactrocera > Bactrocera correcta. The sequence goes on along the minus strand of CM050323.1, from coordinate 65,955,181 downwards.
TGGAAGACTTTATATAGAAAAGAAATCGCAACCATTTCTCGAGGATTTCTTGAAGGCGCCTTGAAGGTTGCATTGATACAAATTTTTTTACTCATAAACTTCATCGGCAGCAGAGAGTGGTTCAGAGATGAGCCAATAGAGTCCGTCCGTCGATTTTTTTTTTTTCATTTACAACAAACCCCGGTGCCTTATTCACAGATAATACGAGTATTTAAAAGCTTTTTTACTCTTACCATTAAAGAAAAAACAAATATTTTTACAGGAACCGGACTGAGTCCGACCGAACAGTGCAACAGACATATGTATTAAACAGGCGATAGCAGATAATTCAAACAAGTTTTAAAAAATTGCATGGAACTAAGCCTTAGTATATGGGTATGTTACTCCTATATTTTCGACTGCAGCCCTTCATATCGGCTTGGGTTGTCCAAACCATCCTCCGTTTAAATTTACTGATAAGCAATGGAAGTAAAACCTTTCTCATATCACTTCCAAACTGCCGATCTAGCGTCGATAATCCATGGTCTGTGGTGATGCGATTGGAATTGAGGCCGTTTTTCTTGAGGTCTGTCGTTGTAGCTTTGGATTTCCAACCCGTTTCCCTTGTTTTATCCGATTGTAGTTAAATGGATTGTACGATGTCTCCTTGAGTTCTAACGCTGTATCTTTGGACCTCCAGTGAGTTCAGCAGACGCTGGTGTGCAACCTGAGCTTGTGTAGTTGCGAGATCCTTTTGGCCGAGAGTGAACCCTAAAAGGTCATCAGAACTACTTGCTCTTAGCAAAGTCAATCTGAGCAAAAATATTGGTGCTCTGCCTGAACAGAATAGAATAGGTTTACAGACGGTGCAGGTGAATATTCTATCAGACGCTCTTCGTCAAAGCTGAATGGAGGAAGGCGAGAGAAATACCTCGTTAGGCACACCTTGGCAAACCTAGCGATATGTGAAAATCTCAAAACACTTTGTTGATCAATGAGCATCTATTATTAAAAGTACACTTTAAGTTGCATCTCTCTAATGACTTGCCACAAATCTGTAAAAATCTACGAAATCCACTTGCATATCGACGCTTTATTCAACTTCACTCTCCACTCGTTTCGAATTCATTTACAAACAGTTAGTTTTGCTGACGACCCAACCTCATCATCATCCGCTGAAAATTGTCCATCTATGCATTACTAAATATGCCCATTCTAGTAAATTTCCGGCTATGCCGCAAAAAATTTGGCGCTGCAACTCGCTTTGAACTACATTTTCAGGCGTTTCAGTCGTCACCACCCCGCGCTTTCCCTTTCAAGCACCGCATTCGATTGTCTGGCACTGGTTTGGCTCGTAACTCACTTAGTTGATGTGCAAGCGCTGAAATATTCAAATTGATGTTGGCCAATATCCGACGCGCGGCAGTGCTGCAGTTCACAGCCGCGTTAGCATAGCGCATTCGCCACAGAGTTGCCACTTCGCTAAAGTGATCAACGCGCTGTGACAAAGTTGCCACATGCGAAGCACAACAGCCTCACGCTCGACTGCGGCGCAGCTCTAATGCAAATACAATTGGCAATTCACAGCCGCGCGCTGCATCGCAGCTACTGACCCCCGCACGCGCGACCGACTACCACTGGCCATTTCATTTGTGCGCTAGTGTGTGTGTATGTTTGCGTATAATAAATGGCAAATGAAAAATGGAAACTCGGAAAATGCGCCAATGATTGAAAATGCAATTCGATTGGAAATTGATTTTGAATTTTTCATTATGACTAAAGCGAAAATGGTTAGTCGTCGGCTCTGTCACTGCAACTCACGCTGCTCCAAGTGGACTCTCACACTGTACTCTGTTTGCCAATGAGTGGAAATGAATTTATTAGCTTGAAATGGCATAAACGCGTGGCTTTAAAATCCAATTGAAAGTTAACTGTAAATTGGTGATGGTGCAACGCAGTATATGTGCTTCCATTATTAGGCGACACCAAGACCAAGAGTGCTTAATCGCTTCGCAAGCGAACTCAGCATGAGCATCTCCCACATCTCTCTTGTCTTTGTCTAACCTACGGCAGATTTCCAGACCTGTTTGAGATACACAAACTTTGTAATAAATACTTAACTAAAATCAGTACTCCTAAAATATTGACAATAATGACGCAAGTTTTCTTCAAGCATATAGTAGCTTAGTTCTACATTCTCATAATTGATCTAAATCAAAATTAAATATTGCCATTACTTATCGGACTTAGGAATGTATCTTTGCTGAACTTCATGTCTTTGCTTATGTTCATGCTTGTACTTAGGTGCATGTCTTTGCTAAGTGCTCTGTATATGCGTTTCTATATTATACGGTTTAGGCAACAAATTTTTACCAAGATGGGTGTGTGTTGCTTTATTTCAGGTATTCAAAATATATCTTATGGCATTTTTATGCTTCCGTTGAAGGTCATCTGGATATACCCTTGCCTCTGCCGAATTCGTAGCTTAGAATTATTTGGATCTTAACTTTAAAGAAGTTTCTTCCACTTATGTTCCTGGTGTCTCTTTTTTTCGCAAAATTTCTACTTTCGGTCTGAACTTGGTAAAATAGACCACAATCTTTTTCTCTGTTTAGAAAATATTCACTTTTTCGGATATAACCTAACCTTCAGAGATGAAGCTTTCAAAAACTCTCTGAGAACTTGAAGAAGTGGTTATTATGTGTACCAAATCGACATCATCTTCATGGCTATATATGTCTACATAATAAGTCCTTATGAAATTACGTAGAAAATGTGAAGGTAAGATGAATGGGACTGAAATGGTATTATATATATAGCAATGAACCAGATGTCTAACAAAAAAAGTTCTTGGCTGCATTGTCTACTATTTCAGTTTCGTCTAGCAGCAGGGGACACCAATTAATTTTGACACTAACTATTTGACGATAGCTGATATTGCGACCTGTGATCAATCACAGTCATATCTATTAGAATTGCTGGTATATCTAGTATAGAGCATGGAGAATCAGACCCAAGAGCAAGAGACGTCAAATAATATAAAATTACTCCGAGAACTCAGATGGAGTACGTATCAAGGACCGACAGCTCGAAAACGTCGGAAACGTCCTACAGAAAAGGAGTCACTGGACTCACGCACTCTTCCTATTTATGGGAAATTTTCCGAGCATTTTTCAAGCAGAGGTCTTTGCCATAAGTCGGTGTGTCGAATGCAACTATCGCAAGGATCGTATAACCATATTTAACGACAGTAAAGCGGCCCTTTAAAGAAATCCATGCCAAGGAGTTCGAAGAGCCAATAGTGCAGGAGGTAGAGAACGGCTTTTCAGTCTATCGGAAGGTAACCAAATGTGCCTTATTTGGGTGCCCGGTCACGAAGGTATGGCCGGGAATGGACCGGCTGATGAGCTCGCCTGCTCTGTAGCACACACAACAATGTAGGACCTAGAAATTTCATCGCGGTAGGTCCTCATTCCATAAACGAGCTGCTCCGCCAGGAAGAAGGAGTAGACAAGGAGAGGTATTGGTAACAACTTCACGGCATGAGCTACGTTAAGTGGCTAATGAGTGGTTACAACCTCAGCAGATTTAGATATGTAATCATCCTCACTAGGGTCAAACTCATGTTACTTGTCGCATTCTATACCGGTCACTGTAAGCTCAAGAAGCACTTACATAAAATGGGTTTGTCTACTAGTGCTTGCTGGTTCTGCGGCAGGGAGCCTGAAACTCTAGAGTACTTGCTAATAGATTACATAGCAGTCTGCAGACGCAGGATAAATGCCCTTGGATCCATGTTTCCAAGCAGGGATCACATCGCCTCATTAGCACCCAGCGGTATATTGGGCTTTAGCATATTGTGCTAGGTAAGTCGTTCTGACTTAGGAGCGGGCACAGTAGACCTTAGGTCGCGGTACAATCCTTGTCTATTTATTTTATCATATGAAAAATTAGACTCGACGGCATGAGACGTCATATGATATCAAATAACTCTAAGAGTTGAAGTGGGTTTGAAGACGGCTGAAAGTTTTTCGAATCATATTAAGGTGTCAAAACTGATTAGGAGTTTTGCGTAAGGAAAGACTTTAGAGAGCTGAGAAATGAAACTAATAAATACATAATCCGCCAGATGGTGCTGCAGTTAAAATTGTGACAATTACTGTTTGTTCTACCACCAAACGGATTTGGAAATACGAAATAACAGCAGACTTAATTGTACTATATTTTCCCGAACTTAAGAAATTTACTCGTTCCACACAAAAAAAAAAAAAAATAATAAAAAATAAATTCAAATACATATTTACAGCAAAGAAGGCAAACAGATAAAAATATATTTACAGCGAAGAATGAATTAATTAACAACAAATATTTACGAGCTGCTCAAACTCCCTGCCAATAGGTTGGGTAGAAAGTCCTAAATAGAGATTAAAAAAAATAAAAGCTTCTGCTGTACATATGGTACACAAAAGTACAGTTAGATGTATATGTAAACAGAGTTATGTGCAAGTAAATATAAACAAAGCAGAATTTCTTGGAATATTACAAAACACACATACAAATAGCACGTGGCAACCTGCCTTGCCGGAGAATAGTATTTTATATAAGCCTTTTTTGCATATTTCAGCACTGCAAATGTGTGCAGATATGTGGGGGCAAACGCCAGTCCAATGAGAATGTGTACATAAATTGTTTGGAAAAAGAGTAGCAAAAAGAAAAATCAAGCCATGGTATGCACGACAAGTTACAGGCATATTTAGCATGGAAAACGTTGAAATGTAAAATAAAAACTGTAAAGCAAATTCTATGAAATCGGAATTTTAAGTGGAATTGTCCACCAAATGGTTGGTGACAAGGAATTTGCATGTGTGAAGCTGTGATACGACGATGTAGGGTTATAATTTTCTATAGTATATGACGTGTATGGGGCATTAGCTGAACATGTGTCAGCGTTGGCGCTAAAAGGTATGCAATAAAAAGTAAGTGACGCCTTTAAAAAAAAAACAAATAAATAAAAAAAAAGTTGACTTCGGTTGCACTGCAGCTATAATACCCTTTGAATAGTATAAAAGGGTATAATAAGTTCTTAAACTTGGTTTTAATAGATTAGTTTGTGTCGTCACTATATGTTATAGTAGTCTGATCTCATCCATTTTTGCGGAGACTGAAGCGCTGTTTGTGGTAATAATTCGTACTAAGTTGCGTGAAGAACTTTTGTCAAATAAAAACGTTTTCCATACAAGCACAAGGATTCTGATCGTTCAATTTGTATGGGAGCTATATGGTATAGTGATCCATTACCGGCGGTTCAGACAAATAAACAGCTTCTCGATAAGAAACGGACGTGTGTTCTAAAAACTGGGGATCTGGTTCAAGTATATAGAGACGAATAGCAATCGGTAGCAAAGCGACTGTGACTTTGAGATTCCAGCATACAAATAATTAATCTTTTAACCGTGGTAAGACCCAAACCGCAATCCTATAAGATTTTCAATCAAAACAATCGTCAAAAAGACCAGGAAATCAGTGGTGATTTCTCCTTTGGATTCAAGGATGAAAAAACTATTTAAACCATTTTTAGGTTCCCTATTTTTTTTTTTTAAGAAAAAACTCAGAAACTTTAGGTTTAATAGAAAATGTTTACTATCATTCGAAAGAACATTCTTTGGCATTTATTTTTTCAAGAATTTCTCATTCAAATGTTGGCCGCGACTACGTCTCAGATCGTCCATCCAATTTTCGATGACTCGTTCGAGCACTTGATGTTTTGCTCCAAGGCTTGAATCGCAGCGGGATTCCCCGCGTCGACCTTGGATTTTACACATCCCCAAAGGAAAAAGTCTAACGGTGTGATATCACACAAACTTGATGGCCAATCGACCAGTGCAAAACGTAAAATTATCTGCTGAAGCGATGTGTGCGAAGTGGCGCCGTCTTATTCAAACCGAATGTCACCGAGATCACGAGCTTCAATTCCAGGCATCAAATAATGGGTTTATTTTAGCGCCAATCACCATTGACGATGGATTTTTTCATCGGCATAATTTTAGGAGAAATGTGGACTGATGATTCCACCGGCTCACAAACTACATCACATATACTTACTATATTTCTGGATGAAATGGCAGTTCTTGAATATCTTAAGGTTACTCTGCGTCCCAAATGCGGCAATTTTGTTTGTTTAAATACCCACTTGGCTCGAAATTGGCTTAATCGCTGAACAAAATTTAGCTTGAAATGGTCGGATCTTCTTTGAACTTTGCAAGAGCTCATAGAGCAAAGCGATGTCACTTGGGAAGGTCGAACGGTCTCAGTTTTTGCACAAGTTGTATTGTGTACGTTACAGTAGATAATATCTTTTACAAAGGTATAAAAATGCGGACTTTAAAAGTCTTGGGTACACACTGGCTAGAAGAGGTCTTGTAAGTACATGCTTACCTTTGGTTTTTTACTGATCATGTGCCGCGGGTGCTGGTTAAAAATGAACTTGGCTTCGAAGTGGCGAGTAATTCATCAGAGAAGATCTTATATTTTCTAAATCACGCTCACTTTTGAAATGAAGAATTTACTTACGCTATAATAGAGTCGACCTTAATAGAAGAATATTATTTTGGCGACACCATCCGTTTGACCTTTTTCCTATTATTTACACCCACGATATTGAGTTGCTTGTATTCCTTTTTGGCATAATCCCGCTATAATTTACATTTTCCTTAATTTATAATGTGTGTATGTGTAAAAGAGAAAGAGAGAAAGACTTTGCGTGCTTTCCAGGGAAACGGATGCAAATTTATGCGTGAAACATGTTGCATGCCAACACAGTGTCACATTCCTTTGGCAAATAGAAAATGCGAAGACTTGCATGTAAAATAATATATTTTTTGTGCATGTATGTGTGTGGAATTTTGCATTGAAGTTTTACAAAAATTTGCTAATCTTTTTTGTAAGCACTCTTAGTAAAGCAAAAGTGGAGACAAATAAAAAAGAAAGAGAATTGAATAAATCACAAATTCAAACACATACTAACACAAACATATGATTATACACACAAACACTTGCTCAGACACACGCTCGCATGCCTTGAGGCGTGTGAAAATATGTGACTTTCAATTCTAGCAAGGTTACCACAACTTCGCTCACTTTCAGCGCAAACAGTTAAAAGCAAATACGGTAAACTATCGTGAGCGCATATGCACGCGAACTCCACCATATGCATATGTATGATTATGGTATATATGTGGGCACTAATAGAGTCTAAGGTGAATGGGGTGGTGGCCCGAAAAATTCAATATTAAAAAAAAAAAATTATTAAAAAGAAATTCCAAAAAAAAAAAATTTTTTTTCGGAAAAATAAAAATTAATTACGTCTAAAATTTCTGTGAAATTATTAACAAAAGTTTTTTTTTTGAAATTTTTAATAATTTATTCTATTTTTTAATTTTTAACATTTTTTTTTTATTAAAATTCAATATTTAAAAAAAATTATAAAAAAGAAATTCCAAAAAAATTATTTTGCGAAAAAATAAAAATTAATTGCGTCTAAAATTTTTGTGAAATTATTAATAAATTTCTTTTTTTTGAAATTTTTAATATTTCTTTATTTCATTTTTTAATTTTTAACATTTTTTTAAATCAAAATAGTTTATGTTTGCTGATTAAATAAAATGACAACAAAATTTAAATAAAATAAGAATAAAATAATAAAATGATCATCATGCATCTAAATACCAATTTGAAGATCAAAACGCTTAAATAGCCTCTAAAATGTTTAAAAATTAATTAAATAATATAAACATCACCCTGTATTTGAATTATTTTTTATATTTTGCCGATTTGTTATGAATTTCTTGCAATATTTTTTTTCAAATATCAATTGATGAGCTTAAATAGGCTCTAAAGTATATAACATTTTATGAAATAATATAAGTATCACCCTGTATTTGAATTATTTTTTATATTTCGTCGTCTTTTTCTGTAATCCTTGCAATATTTACATCGTTTATCAAATATAATCCTCTTATATAGGCTCTAAAATGTATAAAACTTAATCAAATGTTATAGTTATCACCCTGTATTTGAATAGGTTTTTTTTTTGTGATATTTTTTATGGATTTCTTGTAATATCTACACCAAATATGGAAAATAACCCGCTTAAACAGGCTCTGAAGTGTTTAAAACTTATCAAAATAATATAAGCATCACCCTGTATTTGAACTATTTTTTATATTTCATCGATTACCTGCAGTATTTACTTCGAATATGTAATGAAATTGGCTATAATCAAAACTGAAATACATAAAATTTAATAAAGTGGAATACGGACCACTCTGTATCTAAATTATTTGTATTTTAACGATTTCCTGCAATTTTCACACCAAATACCCATTTTAACAAGACAAAATGGGTTCTACAGCTTATAATACTTAAGAAAGTTGCAAGAGATACAACCTGTACTTAAGTTAGTTTTTATATTTTGTGGCTTCAGAACAATATTTATATCAAATACGTACAATATTTAAGCAATCTGAGCTCAAAAATTTAAAAAATTGATTTTAGAAAATTAGAGACCACCCTGTAACTAAGTAATTCACAGTTTGTGTATCCTTTTCATATAAGTTGGCGTTTAGATTTACATAGTTTTTCATCTCTATTCCTCCTAATGTAAGTATGAAAATATATATATAGAAGACCCAATAGTCAAGTTCTTACATATCTTTCGTAAAATGAAATTTTTTTAAACCCAAAAATTTCCCTTTGGAACGTACTTTTTTACAACCACAACTAAACATGCCTGCGTAAGTAATAAAAATACCAAATGCCGTGTAAACATTTTCATCGACTAGAATCTAGAAGCTGATGGGCGCTTTTGACTTCTCTTTATTAGATTTGGTGCTAAGGTTTGCTTTTGTCGCATGCGCTTGACAATCACAATCCTTTTATTCATTAAAAACAAGATTTGGCAAAGGATTAAGCTTTTCCTGCAAAGCACTTAGACACTAAGCCATGAAAAGTGGAAATGAGGGGCTACAAGATTTTTGTTGTATTCTTTATACACTTTAAGTTATTTTTACTGCATGGCGCCTAAATGTATGCTGTTTAAATCTATGACAAATGTAATTATTACAGGCGTGAAAAAAACTTGAACGTCGTTCAACGGTGTTTGATGTGCCTCATTTCTAAACTAAAGGAATAATTGGCGTTAACAATATAAGCCTATTATTGTTGACGATATGGTTGGGTTAGGTTAGATTAATCTGGTAGGCCAATAAGCCACGTTAGGCCATAGAACGGTTTAGGTCCTTTGCGATACCTGATGGTGTTCAGTTGCTAGCTCTAAGAGGAGTAGTCGTCGTTTAGGATGCCTGCGGGGGATGCAAATTTTAACAGACTCTGCGGCCTCATTATCGATACCTCCTCCAACGTATTATACCATGGGGACCCCAGATGCTTACAGTGTGATTTTGCCAATGCGGGAAAAGTCCAGAAGGTATGCTCCATTTTTTTGGTGCACTGTTCCAGACATTTCCTGCTTGTGTCGCCACCAGACCCGTGTTTCTACAGTCTCTTCTATCGAGTGCCAATAGGAATATTGTGTACCTCCTATTTACCGTTTTGTACACGACTTTTACAGTTTTGGAGCCAGATAGCTCATTCCTTCGGGTTTTGGATTTCTATACCATGTTTCTGTTCAGATGGTCGTAAGGAAAATGTATGCATTTCCCAATGTTGATCATGTTTTCTGGTGTTAGTCGTACGCCATTTTTGGCAATCTTGTCCACTATTTCATTGCTTTCGTTGCTTTTGTGACCTGACACACGATAGAAGTGAAGTTGCTTGCTTATGGCAACAACCTTCCACTACTATTCTGGTTGCCAAGACACTCGTTAGTTACTACCTTGATTGCTGCTTGGCTGTTTAAGTAGATGCTGACTCTTGAATTGCCTGCAGGTGCATTAGAAGCCACCTCTGCGGTTTTCGCAATAGTAAAGACCTAAGCGTGAAATATACTACAGTGGT
>CM050323.1:65912403-65944188 GCA_027475135.1 Bactrocera correcta | reverse complement strand
AGAGCATATGCAAAACAAATAAACACTCTATACGAGTAACAGGTGCTTTCCGAACGATATAAAGCGACGCCTACTGAAGTTCTAGCTAGTATGCCGGCCATAGATATCCATGGAGACGAATTCGCGCGGTTTTACCAGCTATCAGAGCCGTCTGTAAGCGTAAAAAAAGAAAAGAGAACCAAAACATCTCAACGATGGCAAAACCAAAAGACGGAGACCTAGACTTCAACCTAACCCAAATACTCGTAATGGGTGGACATGGATGCTTTAGAAGCTATCTGTTTCGATTCCATCAGGACCTTAGTCAGAGTGTACAGAATGCATAGAAGGCTCTGAGCACGTATTTTTTCAATGCCCTCGTTTTTGAAATATAAGGGAACAGTTCAAAACTTTACATGGCGATGGTTTTTGGGTGGAAAATTTTACAGCACTCATGTGTCAGTCCTCTGGTAAATGAAAAGTTCTGGGCGAAGCGTCAGTTCTAATTATTACAAATCGAGGCCATGATAGATGAGACTTATAGTCTTTCTCCCATAAAGTATTAGTTAACCCTTGGGAAAGATATGAGTTAAGAGTAGGTTAGGTTTAGCGGATGAAAGCTCCGCAATCCGGTTTCGATGTTTCCTCCTATTATGAAAAAAAACTTTTACAAGTTGCAAAGACGTTTATAATTAAAAGATATTACTACTATTATTGTTGTTATAATTATTAATATTATTATTATTATTTTTATTATTTTGTTATATATTAGATATATAAGCCAACAAAAGATTTACGATAAAAACGTTGCCTACATTTGATAGCAAAGTCACACACCTAATTGGATTTATATTTGGTAAGGTTATTAAAGTGATATACTACACAAGTATTGAAATCTTTAGAAAAGATTGTAAAGTATTTCAGCTCGGATCGAAATCTCACTGAGATGAACTAAGTTTTCTGTAATTTTTATAAAAATCTCTTTCTGTAGTTTCGACATATTTTCTCTTCTTTTTCATTAAGGAAGTTGAGTTTGGTCTCCGAAATAAATTTTCTTTGATTTTCGTATATCCTGTTCATTATTTATGTATACTCGTATAATTATTTCTGTTATATGCCATATATATTATTCTTATAATTAAAATGTTGCCAACATTTAGGCAAAATTTAGCAAAGTAGTATACCTAATACATTTGGACCGTCGAAATGGTTTGAATTAGATGAAATTTAAAGCTAATAGCACTAGCCACTATGATTTATCTACTTATATATTCTTATATAAAAATATACAATGGTTTAAAAAAATATTTCAGCATTTTAAATTTATGATATTTTCACAAAAATTTCAATCCCAGAGTAGTGCATATTTTAAACTATTTTACTTTGCTTGCGCTAATGCAAAGCATCATAAATCCAATTTAGTAGACGAAAACGACTTTAGCCACACTCTTTTGTCAGCAACGTTTCGGTCTAACGCTCTAACGCTCTATCAAGATTCCGCTTGATTGCACATATAAATGTCATCTTTGGCCTCCTCTGAGCAATCAAATTCGCTGATATTTAATTTTAGGCAAAAATCTTAAATCATAGTTTGAAACGTTTGTGTGCGCGCTCGTCTTTTTGATGCAGTATAGCAAGGATATAAAGGATTTTGTACTTTTCTGGTATATACGAGTAGATATGAGTGTATTTGAAGCTTCCGCATAACAAAAATGAAATGAAATCTATATTTTAATTCCTTCTATCTATGATTTTAATTTTATGGCTGCGACTAGGTTTGTAAAATCGAAACCTTTTTCTTATAAAATAATGCAAAGTGTTCCTTAACCTATTGGGTATGTCTATGGTAGCTGTGAGGCAAATGAACTAACCAGAACAGGTACTGAGCACAGAGGGAATTTATATGCCTTTGGATACCTGTAGATATTTAATCGACAAATATAGTCCAGTTGGCATGAACACATGACTTGCTCAAAAAGCAGACAAATGTACCTTGAACACAATATGGACCGCTCATGCGACTATAAGAACTCACTAGAAGCTCTTTCAGAAGTTATCAGAAGGTAGGAATGTAAGACTTTATATAGAAAAGAAATCGCAAACATTCCTCGAGGATTTCTTGAAGGCGTCTTGAAGGTTGCATTGATACAAATTTTTTTACTCATAAGATTCATCGGCAGCAGAGAGTGGTTCAGAGATGAGTCCAATCGTCGATTTTTATTTTCATTTACAACAAACCCCAGTGCCTCATTCACAGATAGTAAGAGTATTTAAAAGCTTTTTTACCTTTAACACTAAAGAAAAAACAAATATCTTTATAGGAACCGGACTGAGTCCGACCGAACAGTGCAACAGACATAGTATTAAACGGGCGATAGCAGATAATTCAAACAAGTTTTAAAAAATTGCATGGAACTAAGCCTTAGTATATAGGTACGTTACTATTATATTTTCGAATGCAGCTCTTCATATCGGCTTGGGTTGTCCAAACCATCCTCCTTTTTAATTTATTCATATGCAATAGAAGTAAAACCTTTCTCATATCACTTCCAAACTGCCGATCTAGCGTCGATAATCCATGGTCTGTGGTGATACGATTGGAATCGAGTCCGTTCTCCTTGAAGTCTATCGTTGTAGCTTTCTACCTCCAACCCGTTTCCGCTATTTTATCCGATTGTAGTCGAATCGATTCTTCTATTTCTCCTTGAGTTTTATCGTTGTATCTTTAGACCTCCAGTGAGCTCAGCAGACGCTGGTGTGCAACCTGAGCTTGTGTAATTGCGAGATCTATTTGGCCGAGAGTTAACCGGAATAGGTCATCCAAACTACTTGCTCTTAGCAAAGTCAATCTGACCAAAAATATTGGTGCTCTGCCTGAACAGAATCGAATAGCCTTACAAACGGTGCAGGTAAATATTCTATCGGACGCTCTTCGTCAAAGCTGAATGGAGGAAGGCGAGAGAAATATCTCGTTAGGCACACCTAAATATTCTATCGGACGCTCTTCGTCAAAGCTGAATGGAGGAAGGCGAGAGAAATATCTCGTTAGGCACACCTTGGCAAACCTAGCGATATGTGAAAATCTCAAAACACTTTGTTGATCAATGAGCATCTATTATTAAGAGTACACTTTAAGTTGCATCTCTCTAATGACTTGCCACAAATCTGTAAAATTCTACGAAATCCACTTGCATATCGACGCTTTATTCAACTTCACTCTCCACTCGTTTCGAATTCATTTACAAACAGTTAGTTTTGCTGACAACCCAACCTCATCATCATTCGCTGAAAATTGTCCATCTATGCATTACTAAATATGCCCATTCTAGCAAATTTCCGGCTATGCCGCAAAAAATTTGGCGCTGCAACTCGCTTTGAACTACATTTTCAGGCGTTTCGGCCGCTACCATCCCGCGCTTTCCCTTTCAAGCACCGCATTCGATTGTCTGGCACTGGTTTGGCTCGTAACTCACTTAGTTGATGTGCAAGCGCTGAAATATTCAAATTGATGTTGGCCAATATCCGACGCGCGGCAGTGCTGCAGTTCACAGCCGCGTTAGCATAGCGCATTCGCCACAGAGTTGCCACTTCGCTAAAGTGATCAACGCGCTGTGACAAAGTTGCCACATGCGAAGCACAACAGCCTCACGCTCGACTGCGGCGCAGCTCTAATGCAAATACAATTGGCAATTCACCGCCGCGCGCTGCATCGCAACTACTGACCCCCGCACGCGCGACCGACTACCACTGGCCATTTCATTTGCGCGCTTGTGTGTGTGTGTATGTTTGCGTATAATAAATGGCAAATGAAAAATGGAAACTCGGAAAATGCGCCAATGATTGAAAATGCAATTCGATTGGAAATTGATTTTGAATTTTTCATTATGACTAAAGCGAAAATGGTTAGTCGTCGGCTCTGTCACTGCAACGCACGCTGCTTCAAGTGGATTCTCACACTGTACTCTGTTTGCCAATGAGTGGAAATGAATTTATTAGCCTGAAATGGCATAAACGCGTGGCTTTAAAATGCAATTGAAAGTTAACTGTAAATTGGTGATGGTGCAACGCAGTATATGTGCTTCCATTATTAGGCGACACCAAGACCAAGAGTGCTTAATCGCTTCGCAAGCGAACTCAGCATGAGCATCTCCTACATCTCTCTTGCCTTTGACTAACCTACCGCAGATTTCCAGACCTGTTTGAGATACACAAACTTTATAACAAATACTTAACTAAAATCTGTACTCCTAAAATATTGGCAATAGTGACGCAAGTTTTCTTCAAGCATACACTAGCCTAGTTCTACATTCTCATAATTGATCTAACCGATTTTAGTTGATTTTTTTACAAACTCTGTACGTTTTTCTTCTCATATCGCGAGATTTATCAAAATTAAATATCTGCATTACTTATCGAGCTTAGGTATGTGTCTTTGCTGAACTTCATGTCTTTGCTTAGGTTCAAGCTTGTACTTAGGGGCATGTCTTTGCTAAGTGTTCTGTATATGCGTTTCTATATTATTCGGTTTAGGCAAAAAAAATTTTATCAAGCTAGGTGTGTTTTGCCTTGTGTCAGGTATTCAAAATATATCTTTCGGCATTGTTATGCTTCCGTTGAAGGTCATTTGAATATACCCTTTCCTCTGCCGAATTCGTAGCTTAGCATTATTTGGATGTTATCTTTAAAGAAGTTTCTTCCACACCTGTTCCTGGTGCCTGTATTTTCCGCAAAATCTCTACTTTCGGTCTGAACTTGGTAAAATAGACCACAATCTTTCTCTCCATTCAGAAAATATTCACTTTTTTTGGATATAACCTAACTTTCAGAGATGAAGCTTTCAGTAACTCTCTGAGTACTTGAAGAAGTGGTTATTATGTGTACCAACTCGACATTATCTTCATGGCTATATATGTCTACATAATAAGTCCTTATGAAATTACGTAGAAAATGTGAAGGTAAGATGAATGGGACTGAAATGGTATTTATAGGAATGAACCAGCTGTCTAACAAACAAAAGTTCTTGGCTGTATTATCCACTATTTCAGTTCCGTCTAGCAGCAGGGAACACCCATTAATTTTGACACTAACTGATTGACGAAAGCTAATATTGCGATCTGTCATTAATCACAGCCAGATCTATTGGAATCGCTGGTATCTAATATAGAGCATGGAGAATCAGACCCAAGAGCATGAGACGTCAAATAATTTTATATCGCTCCGAGAACTCAGATGGAGCACGTATCAAGGACCGACAGCTCGAAAACGTCAGAAGGACTTGCTGTAGGAGTCGCTGGACCGGGTACTCTCCCTACCTATGGGAAATTTTCCGAGTATTTTTCAAGCAGAGGTCTTTGCCATAAGTCGGTATATAGAGATAAACCTCGAAAGCAACTATCGCAAGGATCGTATAACCATACTTACCGACAGTAAAGCGGACCTTAAAGAAATCCCTGCCAAGGAGTTCGAAGAGCCACTAGTGCAGGAGGTAGTGAACGGCTGTCCAGTCTATCGGAAGGTAACCAAATGTACCTTATTTGGGTGCCCGGTCACGAAGGTATGGCCGGGAATGGACTGGTTGCAATATGCTGGGGCTAGGTAAGACATTCTGACTTGGGAGCCGGCACAGTAGACCTTAGGTCACCGTACAATCCTTATCTATTTATCTTATCTTATGAAAAATTAGACTCGACGGCATGAGACGTCATATGATATCAAATAACTCTGAGCGTTGAAGTGGGTTTGAAGACTGCTGAAGGGTTTTCGAATCATATTAAGGTGTCAAAAACGATTATGAGTTTTGTGTAAGGAAAGATTTTAGAGAGCTGGGAAATGGAACTAATGAATACATAATCCGCCAGATGGTGCTGCAGTTAAAATTGTGACAATTACTGTTTGTTTTACTACTAAACGGCTTTGGAAAATTTTTAGTAAACGAAATAACAGCAGACATTTTACTTTATTTTCCGGAACTTAAGAAATAGACTCGTTCAATACAAAAAAAAAAATAATTTCAAATACATATTTACAGCAAAGAAGGCAAACAAATAAAAATATATTTACAGCGAAGAATGAATTAATTAACAACAAATATTTACGAGCTGCTCAAAGTCCCTGCCAACAGGGTGAGTAGAAAGTCTTAAATGGAGATTATAAAAAAAGAATAGCTTCTGCTGTACATATGGTACACAAAAGTACAGTTAGATGTATATGTAAACAGAGTTATGTGCAAGTAAATATAATATAAACAAAGCAGAATTTCTTGGAATATTGCAAAACACACATAACGGGTGATTTTTTTGAGGTTAGGATTTTCATGCATTAGTATTTGACAGATTACGTGGGATTTCAGACATGGTGTCAAAGAGAAAGATGCTCAGTATGCTTTGACATTTCATCATGAATAGACTTACTAACGAGCAACGCTTGCAAATCATTGAATTTTATTACCAAAATCAGTGTTCGGTTCGAAATGTGTTTCGCGCTTTACGTCCGATTTATGGTCTACATAATCGACCAAGTGAGCAAACAATTAATGCGATTGTGACCAAGTTTCGCACTCAGTTTACTTTATTGGACATTAAACCAACCACACGAATGCGTACAGTGCGTACAGAAGAGAATATTGCGTCTGTTTCTGAGAGTGTGGCTGAAGACCGTGAAATGTCGATTCGTCGCCGTTCGCAGCAATTGGGTTTGTGTTATTCGACCACATGGAAGATTTTACGCAAAGATCTTGGTGTAAAACCGTATAAAATACAGCTCGTGCAAGAACTGAAGCCGAACGATCTGCCACAACGTCGAATTTTCAGTGAATGGGCCCTAGAAAAGTTGGCAGAAAATCCGCTTTTTTATCGACAAATTTTGTTCAGCGATGAGGCTCATTTCTGGTTGAATGGCTACGTAAATAAGCAAAATTGCCGCATTTGGGGTGAAGAGCAACCAGAAGCCGTTCAAGAACTGCCCATGCATCCCGAAAAATGCACTGTTTGGTGTGGTTTGTACGCTGGTGGAATCATTGGACCGTATTTTTTCAAAGATGCTGTTGGACGCAACGTTACGGTGAATGGCGATCGCTATCGTTCGATGCTAACAAACTTTTTGTTGCCAAAAATGGAAGAACTGAACTTGGTTGACATGTGGTTTCAACAAGATGGCGCTACATGCCACACAGCTCGCGATTCTATTGCCATTTTGAGGGAAAACTTCGGACAACAATTCATCTCAAGAAATGGACCCGTAAGTTGGCCACCAAGTTCATGCGATTTAACGCCTTTAGACTATTTTTTGTGGGGCTACGTCAAGTCTAAAGTCTACAGAAATAAGCCAGCAACTATTCCAGCTTTGGAAGACAACATTTCCGAAGAAATTCGGGCTATTCCGGCCGAAATGCTCGAAAAAGTTGCCCAAAATTGGACTTTCCGAATGGACCACCTAAGACGCAGCCGCGGTCAACATTTAAATGAAATTATCTTCAAAAAGTAAATGTCATGAACCAATCTAACGTTTCAAATAAAGAACCGATGAGATTTTGCAAATTTTATGCGTTTTTTTTTTAAAAAAAGTTATCAAGCTCTTAAAAAATCACCCTTTACAAATAGCACGTGGCAACATGCCTTGCTGGAGAATAGTATTTTATATAAGCCTTTTTTGCATATTTCAACACTGCAAATGTGTGCAGATATGTGGGGGCAAACGCCAGTCCAATGAGAATGTGTACATAAATTGTTTGGAAAAAGAGTAGCAAAAAGAAAAATCAAGCCATGGTATGCACGACAAGTTACAGGCATATTTAGCATGAAAAACGTTGAAATGTAAAATAAAAACTGTAAAGTAAATTCTAGGAAATCGGAATTTTAAGTGGAATTGTCCACCAAATGGTTGGTGACAAGGAATTTGCATGTGTGAAGCTGTGATACGACGACATAGGGTTATACTTCTCTATAGTATATGACGTGTATGGGGCATTAGCTGAACATGTGTCAGCGTTGGCGCTAAAAGGTATGCAATAAAAAGTAAGTGACGCCTTTAAAAAAAAAAGGAAAAATAAAAAAAAAGTTGACTTCGGTTGCCCTGCAGCTATAATACCCTTTGAATAGTATAAAAGGGCATAATAAGTTCTTCAACTTGGTTTTGATAAATTAATTTATATCGTCACTATATGTTATAGTACTCAGATCTGATCAATTTTTTGGAGATTGAAGCGCTGTTTGTGGCAATAATCCGTACTAAGTTGCGTGAAGATGTTTTGTCAAATAAAAAAGTTTTCCATACAAGCACTGGATTCCAATCGTTCAATTTGTATGGGAGCTATATGCTATAGTGATCCAATACCGGCGGTTCAGACAAATAAACAGCTTCTAGGCAAGAAACGGAGGTGTGTCTTAAAAACTGAGGATCTAATTCAAGTATATAGAAACGAATAGCAATAGAACGGTAGCAAAGCAATTGGGACTTTGAGATTCCAGCATACAAATAATTAATCTTTTAACCGTGGTAAGACCCAGATCCTAATTCCCTAAAATTTTCAATCAAAACAGTCGGCAAAAAAAAACAGGAAATCAGTGGTGTTTTCTCCTTTGGATTCAAGGATGATAAAGCTATTTTATCCATTTCGAGGTTCCCTACTTTTTTGTTTAAAGAAGAAACGCAGAAACTTTAAGTTTAATTGAAAATGTTTACTATCATTCGAAAGAACATTCTTTAGCATTTATTTTTTCAAGAATTTCTCATTCAAATGTTGGCCGCGACTACGTTTCAAATCGTCCATACAATTTTCGATGACTCGTTCAAGCACTTGATGTTTTGCTCCAAGGCTTGAATCGCAGCGGGATTGCCCGTGTCGACCTTGGACTTTACATATCTTACAGGAAAAAGTCTAACGGTGTGATATCACACAAACTTGGTTGCCAATTTACCAGTCCAAAACGTAAAATTATCTGCTGAAGCGATGTGTGCAAAGTGGCGCCGTCTTTTTGAAACCGAATGTCACCGAGATCACGTGCTTCAATTCCAGGCATCAAATAGTCGGTTATTTTAGCGCAATATCGGTCACCATTGACGATGGACATTTTCATCGGCATAATTTTTGGAGAAATATGGACTGATGATTCTACCGGCTCACAAACTACATCACATATACTTATTTCTGGATGAAATGGCAGTTCTTGAATATCTTAAGGTCGCTCTGCGTCCCAAATGCGGCAATTTTGTTTGTTTAAATACCCACTGGGCTCGAAATTGGCTTAATCGCTGAACAAAATTTGGCTTGAAATGGTCGGATCTTCTTTGAACTTTTCAAGAGCTCATAGAACAAAGCGATGCCACTTGGGATGGTCGAGCGGCCTCAGTTTCTGCACAAGATGTATTTTGTACGTTACGATTAATAATATCTTTTACAAAGGTATAGAAATGCGGAATTCGAAAGTCTTGGGTACACACTGGCTAGAAGAGGTCTTGTAAGTACATGCTTACCTTTAGTTTTTTACTGATCATGTGCCGTGGATGCTGGTTAAAAATGAACTTGGCTTCGAAGTAGCGAGTAATCCATCAGAGAAGATCTTATATTTTCTAACTTACGCCCACTTTTGAAATGAAGAATTAACTTGCGCTATAATAGAGTCGACCTTAGTGGAAGAATATTATTTTGGCGACACCATCCGTTTGACCTTCTTCCTATTATTTACACCCACAATATTGAGTTGCTTGTATATCTTTTGGCATAATCTCGCTATAATTTACATTTTCCTTAATTTTTAATGTGTGTATGTGTAGGTGTAAGAGACAGAGAGAGAAAGACTTTGCGTGCTTTCCAGGGAAACGGATGCAAATTTATGCGTGAAACATGTTGCATGCCAACACAGTGTCACATTCCTTTGGCAAATAGAAAATGCGAAGACCTGCATGTAAAATAATCTATTTTTTGTGCATGTATGTGTGTGGAATTTTGCATTGAAGTTTTACAAAAATTTGCTAATCTTTTTTGTAGGTACTCTTAGTAAAGCAAAGGTGGAGAGAAGTAAAAAAGAAAGAGAATTGAATAAATCACAAATTCAAACACATACTAACACAAACATATGATTATACACACAAACACTTGCTCAGACACACGCTCGCATGCCTTGAGGCGTGTGTAAATATGTGACTTTCAATTCTAGCAAGGTTACCACAACTTCGCTCACTTTCAGCGCAAACAGTTAAAAGCAAATACGGTAAACTATCGTGAGCGCATATTCACGCGAACTCCACCATATGCATATGTATGATTATGGTATGTATGTAGGCAATGATAGAGCCTAAGGTGAATAGGGTGATGGCACGAAAAATTCAATATTGAAAAGAAAAAATATTATCAAAAAGAAATTCCAAAAATAAAAAATAATTTTTTGCGGAAAAATAAAAATTAATTACGTCTAAAATTTTTGTGAAATTATTAACAAAAGTTTTTGTTTTTTTTTTTGAAATTTTTAATATATCTTTATTTCATTTTTTAATTTTTAACATTTTTTTATTAAAACTCAATATTAAAAAAAAAAATTATGAAAAAGTAATTCCAAACAAATTATTTTGCGAAAAAATAAAAATTAATTGCGTCTAAAATTTTTGTGAAATTATTAATAAATTTTTTTTTTGAAATTTTTAATATTTCTTTATATAATTTTTTAATTTTTAACATTTTTTTAAATCAAAATAGTTGAATTTTGCTGATTGGCAATTAAATAAAATGACAACAAAATGACAAAAAAATTTAGTTTTTAAAGTTTTGTACTTAATATCATCCTGTGCTAATGATATTTTTATTTTATGAATTTCCTCCAATAATGACACCAATTAAATATTGCTTAACCGCCTATCAAATTAGAAGATTAAAAAAATAATAATAATAATAAAATAATATAATGATCATCCTGAATCTAAATAATTTTTTCATCGATTTCTTGCTATATTTACAACCAATTTGAAATCAAATCGCTTAAATAGTCTCTAAAATGTTTAAAAATTAATCAAATAATGTAAACGTCACCCTGTATTTGAATTAATTTTTATATTTGCCGATTTGTTATGAATTTCTTGAAATTTTTTTTTTTTCAAATATCAATTGTTGAGCTTAAATAGGCTCTGAAGTATATAACATTTTATGAAATAATAAAAGCATTACCCTGTATTTGAATTATTTTTTATATTTCGTCGTCTTTTTCTGTAATCCTTGCAATATTTACATCGTTTATCACATATAATCCTCTTATGTAGGCTCTAAAATGTATAAAACTTAATAAAATGATATAGTTATCACCCTGTATTTGAATAGGTTTTCTTTTTTGTGATATTTTTTATGGATTTCTTGTAATATCTACACGAAATATGGAAAATAACCCGCTTAAACAGGCTCTGAACTGTTTAAAACTTATCAAAATAATATAAGCATCACCCTGTATTTGAACTATTTTTTATATTTCATCGATATCCTGCTTTATTTACTTCGAATATGTAATGAAATTGGCTAAAATCAAAACTAAAATACATAAAATTTAATAAAGTGGAATACGGACCACTCTGTATCTAAATTATTTGTATTTTAACGATTTCCTGCAATTTTTACACCAAATAATTATTTTGACAAGAAAAAATGGGTTCTACAGCTTATAATACTTAAGAAAGTTCAAGAGATACACCCTGTACTTAAGTTAGTTTTTATATTTTGTGGCTTCCCCACAATATTTATATCAAATACGTACAATAATTAGCCAAGCTTAGCTCAAAAATTTATAAAATTTAATTTAGGAAATTAGAGACCACCATGTAACTAAGTAATTCACAGTCAGTGTATCCTTTTCATATAAGTTGGCGTTTAGATTTACATAGTTTTCCATGTTAAGCATGCAATTGAACAAAACGACACCCGCATACGCATATTGTATGCATCCCTCTTCTCTATCCCTCCTAATATAAGTAAGTATGAAAATATGTATATAGAAGACTCAACAGTCAAGTTCTTACATATCTTTCGTAAAATGCAATTTTTTCAACCAAAATTCCTTTGGAACGTACTTTTTTACAACCACAACTAAACATGCCTGCGTAAGTAATAAAAATACCAAATGCCGTGTAAAAATTTTCATCGACTAGAATCACTCTTAAGCACCTTGACTTCTCTTTATTAGATTTGGTGCTAAGGCTTGCTTTTGTCGCATGCGCTTGACAATCACAATCCTTTTATTCATTAAAAACCAGATTTGGCAAAGGATTAAGCTTTTTCTGCAAAGCACTAAGACACTAAGCCCTGAAATGTGGAAATGAGGGGCAACAAGATTTTCATTGTATTCTTTATACAAACTTAAGTTATTTTTACTGCATGGCGCCTAAATGTATGCTGCTTAAATCTATGGAAATATAATTATCACAGGCGTAAAATAAATTTGAACGTCATTCAACGGTGTTTGATGTGCCTCATTTCTAAACTAAAGGAATAATTGGCGTTAACAATATAAGCCAATCATTGTTGACGATATGATTAGGTTAGGTTAGATTGATCCGGTAGGCCAATAAGCCACGTTAGGCCATAGAACAGTTTAGGTCCTTTGCGATACCTGATGGTGTTCAGTTGCTAGCACTAAGAGGAGTAGTCAGGTTAGTTAGGATGCCTGCGGGTGATGCAAATTCTAACAGACTCTGTGACCTCATTATCGATACCTCCTCCAACGTATTATACCATGGGGGCCCCAGATGCTTACAGCGTAGTCTTGCCAATGCGGGACAAGTTCAGCAGGGATGCTCCATTTTTGTGGTGCACTGACCCAGACATTTCCTGCGTGTGTCGCCACCAGAGCAGTGTTTCTACTACTTTTCTATCGAGTGCCAATAGGAATATTGTGTACTTCCTATTTACCGTTTTGCGCATCACTTTTGCAGTTTTCGAGCCAGATAGCTCATTTTCTAAACCATATTTCTGTTTCATGGTCGTATGGAAAATGTGTGCATTTCCCAATGTTAATCATGTTTTTTGGTGCTAGTCGAACGCCATTCTTGGCAATCTCGTCCACTATTTCATTGCTCTCGATGCTTTTGTGCCCTGGCACCCAATAGAAGTGAAGTTGCTTGCTTATGCAACAACCTTCCACTACTGCCCTGGTTGCCAAAACACTACTGAGTTACTACCTTGATTGCTGCTTGGTTGTTTAAGTAGATGCTGACTCCGCGGCTTACGTAATAGTGAAGACCTAAGCGTGAAATATACGACAATGGTCCAGCAAATTAAAACGATAAACTTTCTAAATTTTTTGAAATGTACTATATTCTATGCAACATACAACCATAAATTCTTAAGTTCATTATTAAAGTATACATTTAGGAAGCTTATATAAATTATTGAAGTATACATTTAGGAAAATTATAAAATATTTGAAAAATGACATTGAAATTTGTATTTCAAATAAATTTGACTAATAACCCTACCTCTTTATCACTTTTTTTTTAGTAGCAGTCGACAGGTAGTTTGTGTTTTAAGTCTATAATTTTTATAAAAGTCCGAAAAGGTTAACATTTTATGCCGCCACAATGTAAGCAACACAGTCAAGGGAAATTATGTAATATTTTTGACAAAACCGAGTATATGTTAAGCTGGCTCAATGTTCCCAAAATGTCTCCAAAAATGGTCGAAATTATATAAAAAGAAAATTTAAATTGCAACAGAAGAACCACAAATTGATTATGACAGCTCTCACTTGAGGAAAACCAAATGTACTTTGAGAGCTCAATGTCCCCAAAATTGGTAGAAATGTCCTAAAAAGCTGAGGGCCCAGCTAAATCCCCCTTATTTGCCGCGTTGAAAGCAAAGAGAAGTTTCGGTGTCTCAAATTATTAAAGCATACATTTAGAAGCTGCTCCTTTCAAATTTATTTAAAACTAAAGTACCTAGAAGATTTAATGTCTCCAAAAATGTCGAAATTGCATAAAAAGAAAATTTAATTCGCACTAGAAGAACTTTTAATTGATTATGGGAGCTCTCACTTTAGTAAAACCGAATGTCCTTTGAAAACTTAATGTTTCCAAAATTGGTGGAAATTGCCTAAAAAGCTGAGAACCAGGCTAAATCCTTCCTATTTGCCGCCTTGAAGACGAGTTGAAACCAAAGGAAAGTTTAGGTGTCTCAAATTATTGAAGCATACATTTAGGAGCTGCTTTTTTCAAATATATTGAAGCATATATTTAGGAGCTGCTGCTTGCAAATTTATTTTCAAAGCAGTTTTTTATATCTTTGTTTTAAATAGCTTAACTAACCCTTAATCTTACTAAAAATTTAGAGGAAATTGAACTGTTCCATTGAGGCTAAAAGATACGAACTTTCTTAAAGCCAACTTTAATGATTTTGAATGGCGTAATATTTTGAAAAGTCGAACGGTTAAAAAAAATACTTTTATTTGTTATTCTTTTGTTATTGAGCTTTTTTAAAGTCACACTTATCTCTGTGACATATAAGTGAGTTCGCATTCATTTGACCTTGGATCTTGTATCACTTCAGGAGATTTTATTAGATTTATGTACCAAATAAAATACATTATGTGATATACATAGCTGAAATAGTCTACATATCTACTTATGTATGTCAAAAAATATTTAGTTTTAGTATTGTCTTAAATTATATCATATAGAACACATGAAAAAGTTTTCTTTTGCCACACAAAGTAAGAGAAAAAAGTATTCGAGATAAAAACAGCAAAGAATGGTTTTGTTAATCTGCCAAAGTTATCTTTAGTGGAATAAAAGCGCAAACTAAGAATTGTCGTCCAGCATGCCACACCACTTAGCACATTCTTACCTGCTTTGGAACTTTATTAGCGCGCTGCAAGTGTTGCTTTACTTATTTTTATATATCAAGCAAATCGGTCGTTATTTTCATATGTTTATTTTGCCAGCTTGGCGACTAAAGTTTCTACAATACGCACATACATACAAGCTTGTTTATGAAGAAAACTTTCGTTTTCTAGACAATATGTTTGGGCTGGCCCTTGCTAGAGATGTGAGTATGCCAATTTTATGGCAAACGTAAAAACGTCAAAAAGTTTTAGTACCCAAAGTAGACACTCAATAAACACATATAAAAATATGTATATACATATGTATATAAGTAAATGAGTATTTTATTGACGCATACATATATTTAATACATCTTGAACATACCTTTTATTAAGTTGTCATGAAGTTTGCCACTCACAGCAGGTAACGCCGAGGATAGCTGTCTTACCAACTGTCGATCAAAAACCAGTCCTTGTATGAAAATCTATTTTATCTGACTAGATATATTTACGAAACTTAGCAGACATTTTTTCCCAGGAAATGCTATAACATACAAAAATATAGTTTAGGTCGGACGATTATAGCATATAGCTGTCATGCAAACTGAGTGATCAAAATCAAGTCCTTGTATGGAAAACTTTTTTATTTGACAAGGTTCCTTCACGAAATTTAACGTGAATTATTATCCGAAATAGCGCTATAATCTCCAAAGAATTAGTTCAGATCGGACCACTATAGCATATAGCTGTCATACAAACTGCTCGATCAAAATCAAGTCCTTGTATGGAAAACTTTTTTATTTGGCAATATATTTTCATGAAACTTTGCACAGATTATTGCCTAAAACAGAGCTATAATATCCAACGAACTGGTTCAGAACGGACCACTATAGCTTATTGCGGCCATACAAACTGATTGATCAAAATCAAGTCCTTAAGTGGAAAACTCGTTCATTCGACGAGATATTTTCATGAAAATAGCACAGATTACTGCCTAAAGCAGCGCTACAATATCTAAAGAATTCATTTAGATGGAACTACTATGGCATATAGCTGTCATCTGATTGAATAAAATCAAGTAATTGTATAGCACACTTTTTTATTTGACAAGATATTTTCATGAAACGTGCCATAAATTATTGTTCGAAGTAGTGCTACAAAATCCAAAGAATTAGTTTAGAACGGACCACTGCATCATACAGCTGTCATACAAACTGTTCTTTCAAAATGAAGTTAACAACAACCCCTTATACCCCTTTATGCGTTAAGAAATGCAACTATGGAGGGCATTATAGCTTCGGTGCAGCCGAAGTTGACGTTCCTGATTTTTATATATACTCATGCACACATACACATACGCAAAAAACATTTGACTACCAAAAAAGGTTGCGCCGTTTTTCCAGCTAGAGTTTTACAGCAACTTTTTCGATAGCTTTTGTGTAGTTGTTTTTATATTTGCAGTGAGTTTGACATTCGTTGGTTGTTTATTATCATCAGCGGCGACTCAATATGCCCGTAACTATAACAGTAACCACAAAGGTGGACGAAATCACAGCTGAAGAGGTGTGTACATATATAGATACATCCACATATATAGATAAACATATATTGTTACATACATATGTACAAATATAAGTACACTTAACTTGTTTTTGTCAGCATTTCATTTCATTTGATTCAGTTGCATGCGCCGTAAGACCAAAATCCCGTCATGACATTTTTGCTTTTATGACAATTTGGTCTGCCACGGATGCACGCAGTTGGTTGCCTGTCGGTCGTTCGAGCGGTTTGCAGGTGTGAGGGTGCTCGTATTTTTGTATTTTTTTTTTTTGGGCTGTGCTGGCTAAACTTTTTCGAAGTTTCATTTGTTCAGTCACTTTGATTTGTTCTTTATCATCTTTTTGGCAGCAACACCTGAAATTTATTTTTTTGTTATTGCTTTTTTTGGCATACCATAACAACGTTGACATATTTTCGGTTATCAAGTTTCGGCTTATGGCCATGTGCATATGCATGTGTATGTAAGTGGCAGGTGTGACCCATAAAATAAACTGTCACTCAACGGCTTCGATGATTTGAAGCGTTCAACAGCATCATAAAATTCAACACGTTCACTAAAAGAAACTTACATATTGTATATACATATACATATATCTATTTATGTATTTATGTATGTGTACATACGAGTATATAGGAAATTGGAGCTTACTTCATGCAACATTTCAATGGCCATAAAGGTGTTTGGGAGTATAAGAGCTGTATTGTTCTGAAAAATTTGACAGAAATATATTTTACCGTTAGTAGTTACTCCGATTTGCAATTCATTGAAATGACTGTATATAAATACAAACTGACAGCACAATATATACATTTTTTCCTAAAACTAAATTAGTTTTTCTTGTGTTTTTAAGCTAGGTGGCCACTATTTAAAAAAATACTAAATTAATGACTTCACAAATATTTTACAGAACCTCACTTAAACAAATTATGGTGATACAGAAAAAATTTTATTTTTGAGGTTTTCGTTAGTTGGCAACTATTTTTATTTATTTTTTTTATTCAAACTTTGCAAATACCTTCCGCAAAGCCTATTAAAACAAGTTCTATATAATATTTTCTATTTTAAATTTATTGTAAGATGGCAACTCTATTCCAAGATATTTCTAAATCAAAGACTTTACATATACTATCTTAAAGAACTTAGCATACTTGCATAAAAGAAGCGTATTTATATATAAAACCTTTAGTTTTAAATAAAAAATCATTTAGTTTTGTTGCTAAGTGGCAACGCTATTAAAAAATCTAAATAATATGCAAGCATTGCAAAAACTTTAAGAACGCCTATTTTATCATTTTCAATGCGGTATTTTCAATTTTAATTTTATTGTAAGGTGGCAACTCTATTAACAAAATTGTTAAAAAAAAGAAAACTTTTCAAAACAGTACTTTCTGCAAACCTTATTAAAGCAACTTCTATTTATTATTCCCAATTTTAAATTTTTTTGTAAGGTGGCAACTCTCTTCAAAATATTTTTAATTAAAGACTTTACGAATACAATCTTAAAGAACTTTGCATACTTTCATAAAAGAAGCAGATTCGTACCTAATTTTTTCAGTTTTTAATAAAAGAAATCCGTTTTGTTGTTAAGTGGCAACTCTATTAAAATATTTAAAAAAAATGCAAGCACCGCAAGTGCTTTAAGAACACTTAATTAAATCACTTCGCAATATTTGCGGTTTTAAATTTATTGTAAGGTGGCAACTCTATTAAGAAATTAAAAAAATATGCAAGCAACGTAAATACTTTAAGAATACTTATTTAAGCTACTTCGTTATAATATTCACAGTTGAAATTTATTGTAAGGTGGCAACGCTATTCCAAAATATTTTTAAATGAAAAACTTTCCGAATACTAATTTAAAGAGAATAAAATAAGCAAATTCATACAGCACGATTTCTGTTCTCAATTTGTTGTTAGGTGGCAATACTTTTAATAAAATTGTTAAAAAGCGAAAGTTTCGCAAAATAACTTTTTACAAAGCTTATTTAAACCACTTCTATGCAATACTTGTAGTTTTAAATTTTTTTTAAGGTGGCAACGCTATTCCAAAATATTTTTAAATGAAAATCTTTCTCAATACTAGCTTAAAGAACTTACTTAAAAGAAGCATATTCGTATATAATATTCTAATTTTTAAATTTGTTTTACGTGGTAACTATGTTAAAAAATTAAATAAAAAAGGCAAACTTCGTAAATATTTTCCCGGAAAGCTAACATATAAAATTTTGTATAAGATTTTCAGTTTTAAAATTTTCAGGTAGGAACTCTTTTCAAAATAAGTCCCAATTATAGATTATTTTCTTAAAATAAAAAATTTATGCATATTTAAAAATGTCCAGTAGCCGGCAACTCTTCTCCAAAATTTACCTTAATTAAATATTTTTTTAATACTTTATGGAAAATTTAGTTATGTTTATTATATTATATTTCCAGTCTTCGAATTAGGTGACGAGGTGGCAACTACTTTCTTAATTCAATTATACTAAAAATTTCTCAAATAATTTCCAGTAAAGAAGAGAATTTCCATCCGATATTAGAAATGTTTAAAGAAATTGCTTTTCCTATACTTTTTTCAAAAATTATTATTTAGCGTGTCCAAGAACCTCATTTACATACAAATTTTGTTCCTCCGTACAAACCTGCTCGGAACCTATAGTATCTTCAACATATTTTAGAATTTGAAAAAAAAAAAAAAAAAAAAACTTCAAATTTTTTGGTCAACAGAGGATTTATTGTGGATATTTTATGACAAAAATATTACGGATTGAGAATATTACATACATTATATAATAGATTTTTTGACTCACCATAAAAAAAAAGTATTATGTTGGTACGATATCCAGCAAAAATTCTAAGGTTTTTATTTCGTTTGCTCCGGCAACACTTTCAAACGAGTACAAAAAGAGAATGTGTAACTAAAAAATAAGATTAAAAAAATTAAAAATATTTTTGTCAAATAAAATAACTTTAAACTGTCAACAATTTCATCCTAAATGTAGGCAACATTTATTTTAGTTGTGCAAAGCTACAATAAAATAATTGAAATATCCGATTTATAACTAATATAATAGTTTTATATAGGTATAAAAACAAAACCTCTGTCGAAATGTGGACTTTGAAAAGCAATATCTCATTTTAACTTGTACCAAGAGTCTTCAGCTCAGACTAGTTCTTAGTTTAACAATTGTATTATAAAGCATAATTTTGGACTCCGAGCGTACGGGAGTAAATTGGGAAAGGAAAAAGCAGTTCTGAAGTAAAGCTTCAACTATTTTTACCACAATAGTTTTGTTTAACGATTGGAAAGTCTCCATAACATTCAAGCCAGGACTTTACGAGCTCCACGATGAAATTAACAAAGGTTTACGACAATACATTTTTTGAAATACCAAGATTGAGCATAAGATTTAAATACAAGGAATCTATTTATATACTTTGAGAACCTTGATATAAACATGTTGCCGTTTTTTCAGTGGAAAAGTAGCTATTTTGAGATTCTTGTTTCGGAAAGATGGGACTATGTGTAGAAGCTCACGCAAGGGATGAAATTTCTCTGAGCGACATTCACTTGGGTGTGGCCAGAAACGATTCTTTTACCTATGCAGCTCACGACTTTCAGTCTTTGACCAAATATCCTCTGGCGAACTAAAGTGAGAGAGGGAAACATTCCCACACTAGGGTTGTACGCTGGGCTTGGAACCCACCTCGAAAAAAAAACACTACTTATTAAAAGAAGGAAACAGCCTTGGATGAAAATCTCCCCGACAACTAAAACGTCATTGTAAACGTATTAAGGATTATGACAGCGGCTATGCTGGCTAGGTCATGTCGTCCGAATGGAAAAAACACTCGAGTTCTAAAAGTTTTCGACGCACTACACGCCGGGGCAGGCAGAGGAAAAGGAAGACATCCCCTCCGTCGGAAAGACCAGGTGGAGAAAGACTTGGCTAGAATTAGAATCTCCAATTGGCGCCAAACATCGAAAGGGAAGAACAACTGGCACGTTGCAGTATACTCGGCAATAAGCGATGTCCACGCCAATAAAAAATAAGCAGTCTCAACAATTGTGGAATGAGAACAAGTAAGACTACCGTTGCCCTTCCTCTTTGACGTTGGTCGCCTTGCCGTGGCGAAGGGGCTTAAGTAAGAGTAAAGTGTGCATCCCATAGGAAACGCACTCTAATCTTACGAACTAAGAGGGACACTTCATAATTTCCCACAATAGTGATATGGGTGAATAAACCCTAGGTTTTACGCCCATCTCCTATTGTGGAATTGTGAGGATACCCGAACCAACACCACCCTAAGCCAAGGTGTCGAGGTACCCGTGCCAAGGGCTGAATGGTCAGCGGGGGGTAATAAATAGCTGATCGCGAACGGTCCCCTCCGATGCCCGGGCGAGGTCGGAGGTATAAATCGCCTTCTCTCCGTATACCGGCTCTGCGGACGAGTGACCAACCCTTTCCGGATTACTCGTGGGACCAAAACATGAACAATAAAACAACAACAACAAAAACAACAACAACAACCATGACGACGACAACAGCGACGACCACGGACATGAGCTACAGGAATCCTATAACGGAATCCGAAGAGGACGAGTGCTACCGGACGTACCAACCAGAGTACACCGGTAGATACAGCAGACAAAGTATCAAATATACCAACTACCTCCAAGGCTGCTATGAGCACCAACCAAAGTGCACTGGCGGCTAAAGGAGACAGCAAAAAGAAACGCAAAAAATCTCAGAATCAGCTGAGGAAAAACCGGTACCAGAGGGCGGTCTTCATACTAGGGAAGATAGCCAAAGACCAGGCGGCCGGTACCCCAGTTGATGAGGCTGAAACGAAGCGCCTTAAATCTATCGTAGAGGAATATGAAAGCTACCTGAAAAGGAAGCAATCACAACCTCAAGAACAGAGCAAAAAAGAGAGCACTTCTCAGAAGAGAAATCGCTCCACAACAGAAGTACCCGGAGCTCAGCCCAAAAAACCGAGGAGGAGCGAAGGAGAGCACAGCAGCACAACAACGGCAAGGCATTTCAGCGATGTGGCCAGAGATAGCCTGCAGGTGGCCATTATAGACGGGAAATCCTCCTCTCCGAACACTATACAGGAGAGATGGGTGGAGATCGACGTCAGATTGTCGAGTATGGTGCTAAGCTACATATGTACTCGACAATCCAGCGGGTCCTCACCCGGAGTTTGACTCCTCTGAGACCCTCAGGGGCTACAGGGTCATCAAGTGCGCGGACCAAGCCTCGTTAGATTTCTTGACGGGTAGTGTTGCTAAAATTAGTAACGCCTTTGAAGGCCTCCAATTGAGGCTTTTACCCGCCAGCGATATTCCGAAGAGGCCTCGGGCTCGCATTTGGCTACCCCCACTAGAGGAGCCAGGCGAAAAACTCCTGAGGTGCATTAAGCTGCAAAACAAATCTATACCTGGTATAGATGAGTGGCAGCTTATCAAGGAGGAAAACCCAAATAAATCAAGCAAGCCAATACTAGTGGCCATTTGTGAGGAGTCCATTGAGGCTCTGAAGAAGACTGACAACAAAATCAGCTTCGGAATACGCAAGGCCAGATTAAAAATCTTCCAAGGCGACAAAGCGGCTGAGGAAGACGACACGGAAGATGTCGACGACGCCAGCCAGTTGCTAAGGAAAGTGGGCATTGAAGAACCCCGGGATGCCCAATAATAACAGCATAAGGTGTGTACAGATTAACCTGCAGCACTCGAAGAGTGCTACAGCAAATCTGACAACCCTCGTGAACGAGGGGGGCATCGACATCAGCCTAATACAGGAGCCCTGGGTCAATGAAGATTCCATGAAAGGGCTAAACAGCAGCAATAATAACCTGTTTTACACGCGGAACAGAGGTAAACCTAGGGCATGCATTCTTATCAATAAAAGTATAAATGCATTTCTTTGTCCTAATTACAGCACAGCAGATATCACAGTGGTGAAGGTGGAACAGAAGGAAAAGCCCTTCTTCTTGGTCTCGGCCTACTTGGCCCATGACGAAGACATACCACCGGCCCCGCTCACCAGGCTAGTAGAGGAGAACAAGAAGGATGATGTCCTAATAGGGTGTGATGCAAATGCAAGGCACACCGTATGGGGTAGCTCCAGCATAAACACCAGAGGTGAGTCACTCTTGCAGTATATTTTGAATAGTAATCTAAGTATTTGCAACAAGGGCGATAAGCCAACTTTTATTTTCCCAAGCTCAGATAGGTTCCCGGGGTGGGAGGAGGTTCTTGACCTCACGCTATCAACAGACACAGACAGTCTCGTTGTGGATAACTGGAGGGTATCCAACGAGCCTTCCATGTCGGATCACTCCTGGATACTCTTCAACATCCGCAAGAGGTACAGTGCGCCTCTCACATACCGGAACCCTAGAAGAACGGCAGGGGGAAAAAATTTACCAGTATAGCAACAAAATGCCTCGAAAAGGGAGGCAATAAGAGTATCAGAAATCCAGAGGAACTAGATTCAGAAGTTGAGAAGTTGGAAAAAATCCTAATCACAACTTTTAATAAATCTACTCCGCTAACAGTTTTGAAAAAGAGAAAGTCTCTTCCTTGGTGGAACAGTGAACTCAAGAATTTGAGAACACAACTAAGGAAAGCTTTCAATGAAAGTTTTAGAACCAAAATCTGGCAGCCATATAAAGACCTTATGAAGGAATACAAAAAAGCAGTCAGGAAAGCTAAAAATGACTCATGGCGAACTTTCTGCACATCGATTGAAAGTTTCAGAGAAGCCGCTAGGCCGAGTAAAATGCTATCCAAAGACCATATTAATACTGCCTACATTAGGGCGGAGGGTAGTGATTGGACCTCCTCGGCAAAAGAGTCTCGGGAGGTACTAATCACAACACACTTCCCCGGGAGTCAGCAAGCACCTTCA
Source organism: Bactrocera correcta (assembly GCA_027475135.1). Lineage (NCBI taxonomy): Eukaryota > Metazoa > Arthropoda > Insecta > Diptera > Tephritidae > Bactrocera > Bactrocera correcta. Next base: position 65,920,942 of record CM050323.1, on the reverse strand, counting down.
ACGAGGGTTCAACCGGAACCACCGGTGAACGCAGCTGACTATCGAAGCCAAATAATAGACAAAAGGAAAATCAAATATGCCATAAATAGTTTTGCACCATTTAAAGCGGCAGGTCCTGACGGGATTATGCCCATAATGCTGCAGAAACTGGTAGAACCCATGGTTCTGAGGCTTGAAAATATATACAAAGCAAGCATTCAACTATCTTACATCCCAAGAAGTTGGAAAAGGAGCAAAGTTGTGTTCCTTCCGAAACCAGGCAGAAGAACACACGAGAATGCCAAGGATTTTAGACCTATTAGCCTTACCTCATTTATGCTGAAGGTACTAGAAAGGCTAATAGATATACACGTAAGAACAATAATGGCGGAGAAGTTATCGAAGTCCCAACATGCGTACATAAAGGGCCGATCAACCGAAACCGCCCTTCACGAGGTGATAAGTGTGATTGAAAAATCACTACACCACAAACAATACACCATGGCTGCCTTTCTAGACATAGAGGGCGCCTTCAATAACATAAAAGTAAATTCGATAATTAATTCTCTGGCGCATGGGGGGATAGATGACACTGTGTGCAGATGGATACTATCGATGCTTGAGAATAGGAAGATTATAGCTTCAAACGGCGCTGCAACACAAACAAGTTATGTGAGTAGAGGGACGCCTCAAGGAGGGGTCCTCTCTCCGCTTCTATGGGTTGTAGCGCTGAACGAAATACTCCTCCAAATAAACGGTGGAGGAGTGAAAGCAGTAGCATATGCAGACGATATAGTGTTGTTGGTATCAGGAATGTTTCCTTCTACAGTCAGCGAGATTATGGAAAGAGCACTTAGTAGGTTAAACCTATGGGCTAAAAGCAATGGTCTAGGAGTTAACCCGAATAAGACAGAACTGATGCTATTCACTAGCAGAACCAAAATACCTCAGTTTCAACTTCCGGTACTAAACGGCACAACACTCACTCTATCCCCAACAGCTAAGTATTTGGGGGTGGAGATTGACGCCAAACTATCCTGGAAAATAAATATAGAAAAAAGAATAAACAAAGCATACATGGCCTACTATACTTGTAAGAAAATCGTAAACAGGAATTGGGGCCTCAAACCAAGTATAATCATGTGGATGTACACGGCGGTCATAAGACCCATACTCACATATGGAGCTCTGGTATGGTGGCCAGCGCTAAATAAACAGTACAACATTAGAAAATTAAATGGAATACAAAGAGCAGCATGTGCGGGTGTTACGGGCGCAATCAGGTCATGTCCGACTGATGCGCTCAATGTGATCCTGCATCAACTACCAATGGACATTTTTATTCAAAAAACAGCAGCTATTGCGGCGATAAGAATAAAAGAATTGGGAGGTTGGAATCAGCAGAACTACGGACATAGTGTAATCCTGAATAAGCTCACTATTAATAAATCAGACTACATTCTCCCAAAGCTGGATTTCAATAGACACTTCCAGGTGAGGATACCATCTAGACGAGAATGGAGAAGAGGCTCAGTTGCAGAGGAGGGTACCACCTCAGTCTATACCGACGGGTCCAAAATGGACTGCGGAGTGGGCACGGGGGTATTCTCCGCTGATCTGGGCATATCTCTCTCTATACGTCTACCGAACTCGGCTAGCATCTTCCAAGCAGAAGTACTAGGCATAGAAAAAGCCTGCGAAGTTCTATTAGAAAATCACGGGAATATACATAAAGCAACTATATTTACGGATAGCCAGGCGGCCCTCCTGGCATTGTCTTCACCCATGACAAATTCCAGTATAGTTCACAACTGCAAGAGAGCACTAAGCACAATAAAAGACAAGCTCCAGCTAAACTTGATCTGGGTTCCCGGCCACAGGAACATTTTCGGTAACGAAAATGCAGATGAGTTGGCAAAGGCAGGAGCTTTCCTCAATGAATCCGAGGCGGAGCTCATACCGAGCCCGCTAGGATCGATCAAAGGCGAATGCCCGGCTCTGGCACAGATACGACACAAAACACTCGGAATCCACCAAGCACCAAAACCCTTTAATGGATTTCCACCAAAAGCATATCGGACATAAGTAGTTTCATCGAAACCTCAAAATGGTTTGAGAGGGAGGGTGGAACGTAACAGCAGATACAGGAGGTTCTACGAATAGTGTAACAAAATGGCACATCAGTGCTCCTACCTACCTTCCTACCGTTGCCTTATTCCAGTTCACACTGTACTGTAGGGCCTCATAAAAAACTCAGCAAGCGTTGGTCAACTATCAGCTGCTGAGCAAGATCTTTGTGGCCTAGGTTAATTCGTAAGAGGTCTAGTCAACTCCTCGCTCTCTGCACGGTACACCTTTCAGTTGTTGTTGGAGTTCTAACTGAACATTGTTCGATCGGGAGTTAAGCGATAAAATTGAACATTTCACCGATTGCGAGTTGTGTCTGCTGTTTGGAAGAAGTAGAGTTAGAATTCCCTCAACACTTCCTCCACGGATAACCCGCCATGGCCAGATCAATGCTAAAACAACTCGGCTCTCATATTTTTAGAAATCAGGTAAAATAATGGAAATAGAAATAAAGCACCAAAGCAGTTTAGTGATAAGTTCACAGCGGTTTGTCGATAGCTGATATTCCATTACAAGGACTATTGATTTGACTTGAAAAAAGGAAGTAGATAACAGACTAAGTGTGATCTCCTACGCTATGTAGAGGGACTAGCCATCTACCCTAATCTAACCTAGCTCATTTGAGAATCACGAGATGACCTAAGTGGCAGAGAAAGCGCTGCAATAGTTATGAACTTGTGGAACGAAAAAACGACAAGTATGCGTTTTTTATCTAAGCTAATTCAGATAAGTGCTCAGAGTGTCGTTAAAGAAGATGAATAAATCTACTTTTAGTGCTTCTTCTTTTTCTTAATAACTAATTTAAATCACTCGGCAATAAATATTTGTCATTATTGACAGTAGAAACCGGTTTGTTACTCGTGAATATAGACTGTCACACATACATAACCAGAGTTTGTTGGGCATATATGCCTATATGTGTGTAACTAACTTCTCATAGGTCAAAAAAGCTGCGACTGGATTATTACCACACACACTAACAAAACAAAAAATGCACTAATCTCTGCAGACACTATTAGCTATGATTTAATTTTCGACCAAAACTGAAGGTTCACCTATTCCGGTTATTAAATTAAGTTGATGAGACGAAGATGAGCAGACCATGCTACAGCGTGCAGAGCGCTCTTAATGCAGATCAGCACTGCATATATGGCTCATAAATTAAAGTTAGAGGCTGCCAAAAGCTGACTAACACCCAAATGTGTACGAATTTCTGAAGTGTGTCTATGTGTGTGTGTTTGTAAATGGCATACGCTTTGAATATCTGTCTACTACAAATCGTTGGTTTTTATGCTTTGCTTTGATTATTTTATTAAATTGATTTTTTTTTCTCGCATTTTGAATACCGTTGAATATTGTCATTGGTTTTGTTTGTTATTGTTGTGTTTTGTTGTAGGAAGTGCTGCTCTAAAAGTAGTTGGTAAAAGGTTTCGCATTAAGCAAAACTAAAGTGTCTTTAGTAGAGCAGTCTGTTCGTTTGTATATATACATATATACATACTATACATATATAAATATATATATATGTGTAAATGATAATTTGAAGACTTGTGGTCAGTGTGTGGGCTTGCCAACTAGTTTTTGTTTAATTTTTTAAATCATTTTTTTTATACTTTTTGAACCAAAAGCAGCGTCAAACGTGAGAATTTTGTTGTAGGCCCAGCAAATAAGCCTTATAATTGTAAATTAGTGCTGGATATAGTCAAAATTTTATTTTGTACCTTTTCAGGAACCTGATTTTTTTTTTTAATTTTGACGTATTTTCTTGTTTCTTATTGTATTTAAAATACAACACTGCATAAATTATGCGGTTTTTATTTGCCTATAATTTTCGTTTGCATATCGTATATCTGCATGTTGTTGCTATAATATTTTTCTTGGTTTTTCAGATCTCTACTTAAGACTAGTTTATCGAAAAAAAATCAAAAAAAAAAACTTGTAGTCAATTCAACCTAGTAATTTTTGGGCTGGAGTTCTAATTTGCCTTTTGGGAAAATTTGACAGTATTTATTTAAAGAATTTTCTAGTTAAACAAAATTATTGAAAACGTGAAAATTAAAAAAAATTGTATTTTTTGTGGTAAATAAAAATGTAATAAATTAATAATATAACATTTAAGTACTTTCAATTGCACTTTTGATGATAGAGTGTTAAACTGAATTTTTATAAATTTTTTCTAGTCTTTTTAACTATAAAAATTTAAAAATCGAAATAAAAATTTTTGAATTTTTTTTGTAATTTAACGAAATTTTTTTTTAGAACTTCATTAAAGAATTTTTAAATTAGAAAACACAAAGAATTTATAATTACACTGATCAACAAAAAAAAATTTTCTGTGTAACAAGAAAACTTTTGGCTGATTCTGCTAGGAATAAGGTCAAGTAGAGTGGAATTAGTAGTCTAAAATTTTAGATACGAATAGTTTTATTGTAATATGATATTTTTTACTTTTAATAAATAACAAATTATTTTAACAAAAATTAAATTATTATCAATGTTATAATATTAAAATAAATACTTTATTATGATTTTCTCATGTATTTCGCGTCAGGAACGTCCCTCTGTAATCCCTAGCAATAATCAGCCAGCATAGTCGGACTCCATTTTCCCTGGTATCGTTTTTCTATGGTAAAAATATCTTAGTGAAATCGTTCCCCGTGTTCATCACTAACGGCGCCCAAGTTTGATGGAAAAAAGTCTAGATGTGAATGTAAAAAATGTATTTTCAAGGACATATTGCAGCCTAATGCTTCATAATTCTCTAGAAGTTCCTCAACAATAGTTTTATAGTCATTTGATTAGTGATTTCCAAGAAAATGTTCAATGATTTTTATAAATGATTCCCAAGCTGGTTTTTCCAGATCATTGACCTGATTTTTAAATATACCATCTTTTATCACTTGCCTGATTTGAAGACCTACAAACACGCCTTCTTTAATCTTGGCGTCACTGATTTTAGGGAATTTTTCTTTTAGCTATTGAAATCCAGCGCCATTTTTATCCATTGCTTTTAGAAAGTTTTTCATCAGACCAAGTTTTATATGGAGAGGTGGTAAAAATTTATCTTCAGGTTGTACTAATGGAGAATGTTTCACTTTTTTTTCCTGGAGTAAGAAATCGTCTTTGGCACCAATTTTTATTCACGTAATGGTTCTAACTATCCCTACAGTCCCAATCACAAAAAAAAACAACAAAATTTTGCAATCCCAATAAAAGCGCAACAACTTTTAAATCTCCGCGAATTTTCCATTTATGTTTGTCGTACTGAATCTTTTCTAAAAGAAATTTCATTGTTTCATAGGATTCCTTCATGTTAGCACTATAACCTACCGGCACGGTGGGAAGATTATTGCCATTATGTAACAAAATTGCCTTCAAGCTTGTTTTTAAAGAATCTATAAATAAACACCGCTCTTCAATTTTGTGTTGTGTTCCCAAAATATTCATAACATCACAGACACTGTTACAAAATATCAAATCATTATCTTGTGAAAAAAGGCTTTTTAACTCTTCATCTCGATACCGAAAAAAGTTATTTTTGTTTTTGGTTGTAATAAATTCCATCCTTTTAAATGAGATCCTTAGAGTTCTCCTTGTTGTTTAGACAAGTGCAAATCACAAACTAAATCATTAAGATTACCTTGAGTTAGTAGGCGTGGCGTTTCTTCCTGGAGACAGATAAATGAAGAAACAATTTGAAAATCAGGATTAGTACTTATATTATCTGTTTCCTTTGATTCAGTTGAAAGATCAGAGCTCTGAGGTGGTTTTGGTTTTGGTGTAGGTAGTTCTTCACTGTGAGGAATTGGTTTTTTAGCAGATGACACATAAGGATACTTAATTTGTTTTTTATTTTTAATTGTAATGCCTTTTGTATTAGTCAGACAAAAATAACAATTAGTTGAATGGTCTGTCGGCTCCATTCAAATCGTCGGAATTAAGAAAGGCATGAATCAAGATCTTTTTTCCCAACCCGTAAGAAGTCTTATACACGTAACACAACAGATGTGTAGAACCCACACTTTATCTTGCTGTTCAACAGAAAAACCGAAACAACTTTCATACAATTTTTTTATTAAAAGTGTTAAATTTCTTCGTTGAGTTACAAAAGTTATTTCACCACAAATGTAATAGAACTTGTCAGGATAATTTTTACACTTTATTGTCATTCTTTAAGAATCACTCCAGCAAACACAAAATACAGCCACTTTTCTGAAAAATAAAGCGCTGAATTGGAAAATAATAAGGAAAAGGCGGTTAATATTAAACTTTACTGATAAGTACCGGAATACGGAAACTTGTAAAAATTTACTTGTAAAAGATTTAAGATAAAACCAAAAAAAAAATCAATTGGTGACACAAAATTTAAAATTTGAATTTTTGAAATTTTTTTAAGTCTAATTAATTATTTATATATCATTTGTCGCCTTCCAAGTAATCCCCACTAGATGAAATACACTATTTGCAGTCCTCGAAACACTTTTCTAAAGCACTTTTTGGGATGGTCATCAGCTTTTTCAGCGAATTTTGTTTTATTTCTTCGATCGACTGAAAACGGATTCCACAGAGCGGCAGTTTCAGTTTAAGGAATAAGAAAAAGCACATAGATCCAAATCTGACGTATACGATGGTTGATCGAATGTATTCATTGCATTTTTGGATAAAAATTCGGTCAAATATTATGAAAACTGCTACTGTGAATATGGTAGAAATCGGAGGATACCCCCGCTCACTCCCCATATAACAGTACTGTTAAAAACTACTGAAAGCGCAATAAATCAATAACTAAATACGTCAAAGACATAAAACGTTGACTCCGAGATGGTGTGAGAGGGATTTACTGAAGGCGGTATTAAACTGGACGATGAGCGTCATACCGCACACTTTTTGGGGAAATCACATAACTCGGGGACCGACCAACCGATTTCAACTTAATTTAGTACGTGGCATTCTTCTCATACTACTACTCATATATGGGTGAAATCGAACTACAAGTATAACCACGCCTACTTCCCACAAAGCACATTTTTCACTTTCCATTACATAAATCAAGACTCAAATCTATCAATCAAGATAAAAGTTTGTTCTAATAATTCTTTTAAGGTACGAGGTGTGTTCAAAAAGTATCGCGAATTGTAACTGACAGTTTTCTTCGATTGCAGGGGCGTGGGGCATAATGAGTTCTTGCCACAGGGAAGAACGATCAATAAGGAATATTACCTGCAAGTAGTGCGCAATTTGCGCGAAGTAATCCGCCAGAAACGCCCGGAGTTTTGGAAGAACAAAAATTGGCTTTTGCACCACGATAACGCCCCTGCTCACACACATCGTTGCTAGTGCGTGACTTTTTGGCCAAAAACAACACACTAATGATGCCGCAGCCACCGTATTCCCCAGAACTGGCCCCCTGTGACTTTTTCTTGTTCCCTAAACTGAAGAGGCCCATGAAAGGACGACGTTACGCTTCTCTTGACGAGATAAAGGCGGCATCGAAGGAAGAGCTGAAGAAGATAAAAAAAAAATGATTTTTTGAAGTGCTTCGAAGATTGGAAAAACCGTTGGCACAAGTGTATAATATCTCATGGGGATTATTTTGAAGGGGACAAAATAGATATTCATGAATAAATAAATAATTTTTGAAAAAACACAAAATTCGCGATACTTTTTGAACACACCTCCTATGCTGCCTTATGGCCACAAATTCACCAAATCCAATCCAAAATTTTCAAGCCACTGGGTAATGATTATGAGGACCCAACATCTGTGGTTGACTTTTGAACGAAAATATCGGTCAATGTATGGGATAAACAACTAAAATTCAGAGAGAATCCTCTCCTGACAATTTGTATATTTGTGTATCAAAGTCGGTTGAATCGAGTCAATATTTTCCTGAGCCTCCATTTACCTAATATAAAGACTTTCGAATTTGGGGGTGATTTCATACAGCATATATAGGCAAATATTTGAGTTATCTTTATCTTTTTATCTTTAGTTCGTAAAAGTGTGTATATACTATATGTTCGCGCCTCAAATAGACACAATTGGGTGAAAACTTGAGCTAAGACCCATATAACTATTACCAGGATTCGCGAATATCTGGCTAACTTTACTCCATATGATTGATGATTGTCTGTGAAGTATCTGGATGAAACCCACTACCATTTTTTTAGTAAGTGGTATAGTACCGCAACTCTAGTTGACGTTTTATACCTTAAGGGTTTACATAGGTTTACGGGTTTCAAAAAATCCGATTTTGTTTGGATCTTCAGGTCTTTGAGATATTATTCTTAAAGACTTGGACGAAGGATTTTTTTCGATTACAACTATTTGAAAAACAAATGTCGCGAAATTTTCATAGAAATTTAAATTTTTTTGTAAAACTGAAAAATTGTGTTTATCGTGTGTTTGTAAGTATACAAGTGTTGGTGAACAA